>MU261278.1:15000-20000 GCA_020310875.1 Ceratopteris richardii
ACTCACGAATTTGACAAACAGACATGCATAAAAGAAAAATAAAAAGAGAAGCAGAATCAAAGAAAATCAAAAGCCTTAGTGGAGGGACAAATCCACGACCGTTATGTACAGTACAGAATCTTCCAGGATCAGAGTTCATTACACCGAATCAAACTGTACATAGAGAGAACGTGCATAGGAATAATAGAAGGGAAGTGCGAACAAGAAGGTGCGTGAGAAGAGCGCGCAGTATAAATAATAGCACAAATAGAGAGGCAATTATGGTAGAGGTGGAGCGAGAAGTTGGGGACAGAATCAATCCTACAACACCACTACAACAACTACGCAAATGACACGCAGAATGAAAGTCATACATCGTTGATGATGAACTCTATCAGCACAACAGAAAATGAAGACCTAAAGGTATTTTACATTGCTCTAATCATTTGTCAGGAAATATAGAACTGATGTCAGGACTAGAAAAAGGTAGTTCTAGTCACACTATTCAAACAGGTGACAATACGAGACATAACGTACATTCAATTGGAAAAGTGAAATGCAAGAGTGGAGCAAATTTGCTAACCAATGTTTTGCATGTTCCGACAATACCGAAAAATTTGATCAGCATAGGACAGATAGTTGAGAAAGGTTTTCAGGTCAGATTTACAAACAAAGGAGTATTTGTAGAAGATCCTGAGAACGGATATAATCAGATTGTCTCTGGAAAGAAAGAAGGAAGACTCTTTACTTTAAGAGTACAAGGGAACATTGGCCAAGCATTGCTCACACATGGAGAGAAGGTGATTACATAACTTGATCTATGGCATAAGAGATTAGGTCATTTCAATGAAAAAGGAATTAAAGCTATGATCGCAAATCAGTCTGTACTGGGATTACCGAACATACAGAATCAACATATGATTCATAAGTGCGAAGCATGTCAGATGGGAAAAGCCTAGAGGTTACCTTTCCAGAAGAAAGGATTCAAACATGATGGAGTACTCGAGCTTATTCATACATATGTATGGGGGCCAACGAAAGAAGGATCAATCAGCGGATCGAGGTACTATGTCTTATTCATTGATGATGCAACAAGGTGGATAACTCTTTATGTTTTGAAAGAGAAATCAGAAGTGTTTGGAGCTTTCAAGCATTTTCATGCATACGCTGAAAGACTTACCGGACGAAAACTTAAAAGACTGAGGTCTGATGGAGGGGGAGAATACTTCTCCCGAGAATTCAATGACTATCTTTGGAACGTAGGTATTAAGAGAGAAATAACCTGCAGATATACACCACAACAAAATGGAGTAGCAGAAAGAAGGAACCGAGTTCTAGTTGAATTTTCACGAGCTATGCTAAACAAAGAAGATTGTCCAAATTATCTTTGGGCTGAAGCTGTAAATACAGCTACATACTTGGTAAACAGATTACCATGTACAACATTAGAAGGAATGACCCCTTATGAAGCTTGGTGGGGAAAGAAGCCAACACTTGATCATTGCAAAGTGTTTGGATCACTAGCGTATGCTTATGTACCATCACAACTGAGACATAAGCTTGAACCGAAAGCAGAGAAATATGTGTTCTTCGGATATGATGAAAAACAGATGGGTTATAGGTTATGGAGTCCTCTAACGAAACAGTTTATTGGTTCTAGAGATGTTACTTTTGATGAACAAAAAGGCTGGTATACAGACCAAAGACATACAATTGAAGAATCTGAAGAAGAGATAAGAAGAAGAGAGAAAGGAAAATCAATTGTGTAGGTGAACAGAGATGAAGATCATATACAGGCAAGTACGTCCAGGATCAGATCAGGTATGAGAAATGAAGATGAAGAAGTGTATCCAGACACTTATGAAGAACCAAGAAGGTCAAGCAGGACTAGAAGACAACCAGAAAGGTATTCATATGATACCTCATACATAACTCAGAAAGATTACGCATATATGGTCAAAGATGATGAAGAACCACAGAGCTATGATGAAGCTAAAGGCAAGAAGCAATGGGAAGAAGTAATGAAAGAAGAAATCAGCGCACTAGAGGAGAACAAGACATGGGAACTTGTTCCGAAACCAAATGGTAAGAAAGTAATCAGAAATAAATGGGTTTTCAAAGTAAAGAAATTTGCAGATGGAAGGATAGCCAGATACAAAGCGAGGCTGGTAGTTAAAGGCTATGCCTAGATGCATGGCATAGATTATGATGAGACGTTTAGTCCAGTGCAAGAATGTCAACCATAAGGACAATAATTGCTGTAGCTGCATCGAAAGGATGGAAGCTAAGTCAGCTAGATATAAAGAACGCATTTCTAAATGGATACATTTTTGATGAAGTCTACATGGAACAACCTGAAGGGTTCGAAAATTTCAGATACCCAAACTTTGTCTGCAGATTAAGAAAAGCACTTTATGGACTGAAGCAAGCTCCAAGAGCTTGGAATTACAGACTTGTGAAATATCTGAATGAACTTGGATATCAAAGTTTGAAGGCCGACACAAGTCTACTCATAAAGAGAACAGAAGAAGGTATGATCTACATTTGTATTTATGTAGACGACTTAATAATCACAGGAACCTCAGATGAAGGGATTACAGAAGTAAAGAAACTACTCGAAAGAGAGTTCAAGATCAGTGACCTAGGAAAATTATCATATTTCTTAGGAATGGAAATCACATACACAGATCATGGTGTATATGTTTCACAAGAAAGGTATCTCCTAAACTTACTGAAGAAGTTTAATATGGAGAATTGCAGAGAAGCTTCAACACCGCTTGAAGTAAATCATAAACTCAGCAGATACAGTGGTGCAGAGTTTAAAGATATGAAGAGATATCAGTCATTAGTAGGGAGTTTAATTTATGCTACGCTAATGAGACCAGATCTTAGTTATGCAGTAGGAGTTCTCTCACAATTCATGCATTGTCCGACAGATCGACATTGGGTTGCAGGACAAAGAGTTCTTAGATACGTCAAAAGAACTATAAAAGAAGGATTATATTATCCTTTTACGTCAGATATAAAGCTGAAAGCATACAGTGACTCAGACTAGGCTGGAAGTCAAGATGATAAAAGATCAACGCACGGGTATATGATATACCTAGGAGATAAGCTGGTAAGCTGGTGTTCAAAGAAGCAACACACAGTAGCATTATCGTCAATAGAAGCCGAATACAAAGGACTGGTAGAAGCAGCTAAAGAAATAATATGGATGCAGACCTTGTTCAAAAGCATGGGTATTGATCAAGGTATACCTATCATACATGGAGATAACATGAGCTCGTTGTATCTTGCAGCAAACCCAGTATTTCATGCAAGAACAAAGCACATAGAGATTCAGTATCATTTCCTGAGGGAAAAGGTAATGGAGAAAGATATAGAAATAGTATACACTCCGACAAAAGATCAGATTGCAGACATTTTGACAAAGAGCTTGGATGGAACGAAGACAAACAGATTCAAAGAAATGGAAGGTATGAAAGAAAGAAAGATATATGAAAGACCAGAAGATGTCAAATTAGTGATTGAGGGGGAGCTGTTGAAGAAACACTCACGAATTTGACAAACAGACATGCATAAAAGAAAAAGAAAAAGAGAAGCAGAATCAAAGAAAATCAAAAGCCTTAGTGGAGGGACAAATCCATGACCGTTATGCACAGTACAAAATCTTCCAGGATCAGAGTTCGTTACATCGAATCAAACTGTACATAGAGAGAACGTGCATAGGAATAATAGAAGGGAAGTGCGAACAAGAACGTGCATGAGAAGAGCGCGCATTATAAATAAGAGCACAAATAGAAGAAAAAAAGAGAGAGAAGGAGAGATAGAGAGCTTTAGCTATGGTTAGAAGAAGACGCCAAAGATTGCGTATGTAGAAGAAGACGCCAGAGATCGCGTATGTAAAGATGAATAACAAAAACCTGAAATGTCGGGTATTCATATGAGAGAGATGGTAGGAAGGAACTACTCACTGTAGGAGAGTTTTTGTAGCTTGAGCAAGAAGAGGCCAAGCCTGTTTGTACACATCTTCTCTAATAGAAAACACATGTTCATGTGGAAATTCGTGTGCACTGTTCGTATGTGAAGAAACCGAAGTATTGTCATACTACAGTTAAAATAGTTAACAGTTAAAGTTTTCACAGTAAACATATTTTTGGTCAGTTACAGTTTCTCAGTAAACGAGTAATTTCTGGTAGAAGAACGAAGTAGATCTCGCAGAGTAATGCGAAGTTTTGTATGAGAGATAGCTCATTCTGTAGCTAGACATCTCTACTTTCAGTGGATCAAAGTTTTCAGTGGAAAAGATATCTACACACAGTACAAAGCCTGACCGGAAAGAGGTTTCCTGAACTAGTGCAGTTCTTTCTTAAAACTCAGGAAGAGTTCAGTAAGTTAAGGAAGTTCACGCATCACTCCCTTACTTCATAAACATTCACTTGAAGTAATTATAAACAGAATTGAAGTTCATTTCGGTACAATTCCGGTACGATTACGGTGTCAGTCCAGTGACAGTCTAGTGAAGTTTCGGTGAAATTTTTCAGTGAATTTAAAGCGCAGTCTTATACGCTAAACGTCAAAAACTTTGCTAAGATATTGGTTGATTACAGAGGTGTTCTAAATCACTCTAGCTTAGTTCTTCTTGGGCGTGGCGTTTTTCGCAGGCTTAATAAGGTTCAACCTTCATCGCATCGACAAGAAGTGGTATCAGAGAAAAAGAAGGATACCACACATCCGCAACATGTATATATGTATGTATGTATGTATGTATGTATGTATGTATGTATCTATCTATCTATCTATCTATCTATCTATCTATCTATCTATCTATCTATCTATCTATCTACTGTCTATCTATCTATCTACTATCTATCTATCTATCTACTATCTATCTATTTATCTATCTATCTATCTATCTATCTATCTATCTATCTATCTATCTATCTATCTATCTATCTATCTATCTATCTATCTATCTATCTATCTATCTATCTATCTATCTATCTATCTATCTATCTATC
>MU261278.1:22500-42500 GCA_020310875.1 Ceratopteris richardii
ATCTATCTATCTATCTATCTATCTATCTATCTATCTATCTATCTATCTATCTATCTATCTATCTATCTATCTATCTATCTATCTATCTATCTATCTATCTATCTATCTATCTATCTATCTATCTATCTATCTATCTATCTATCTATCTATCTATCTATCTATCTATCTATCTATCTATCTATCTATCTATCTATCTATCTATCTATCTATCTATCTATCTATCTATCTATGTATCGATCTATTTATCTATCTATTTAACTCTCTATCTGTTGATATATTTAGGTAGTGATGTGTTTGAATACTCCAGGATCCCCTGGGCACTTTTTTCCCTCTTTAGTAGGTTTTTTCCACTGGCTTGTATATACCCCTATAGCCCTAATGGGCTACTTATCTTGGTACATTCTCTAGTAATACATTTAGTATTGTGTGTTTTGCTCCAAGCTTCTTCTTCTTCCTTGTGCTGTTTGTGTGCTTTCGCAAATGTCTTACTCCAACAATTGGTATCAGAGGAGGTTGCCGCTTCATCTAGGGCATCGTCTACACCTCTCTGGTTGTAGTTTCAGATTCACAGGAAATTTTGTAGGCATACTCAGGGTGTTTTCGAGATCAAAAGAACTTTGCTTTGCGGTTCCAAAATTGCGATCTGAGCTCGTTTCAATTTCTGAATGCACTATCACAGTGCTTGTATAGGCTATTTCATCTTTTTATGCCAAAGGTATATACCAGTTTCGGTTCGCGAGTATAAGCATCTCCAAGTCTGCTACATGTTTAGCAGAACTTGTATGGGTAATTTTGTTCAACTTTTTGAAATACAGTCAACTTTTTGTATCAAGGTATTTTAGTCACGGGCCATGGCTGAAAGCAGTGATGTATTTTGTATGTTGGCTGTTGAGGATAAGTTGGATGGTACCAACTACCCGTTGTGGGCTTATATGATGCGGCATGTATTGGTTGCAAAAGGACTGTGGAACATTGTGCACGGTGTTGAAAAACGTCCTATCACACCTACAACTATTACAATTGCAGGTACTGAAGCTGGTGCAAAAGGTGTCGAAGATGATGATATTCTGCATATTCCTGTTCCTGCTGCGGTTTTTGAGGCACCTACTACATAGCAAATTTGTTGGGATGACAGAGATGCCTAGGCACATGCATTGATAGCTTTATCTATCAAACATGCCATTATTCCTCACATTTGCTCTTGCAAAATAGCTAAAGATGCTTGGGATACACTTACCACATTGTACCAAGCTAGGAATGAGGCTCGTGTTGCTTACCTCTGAAAACAGTTGGAGAGTGAACACATGCATGAGGGTGATTCTATGGATAATTTTCTAATGAAGATCAAAGACTTGAAGGAACAATTGATTTCTACTGATGAGGTTATACCAGATAGCCCACTTGTGCAGATCATTGTAAATGGTCTTCCTGATTCATATGAAAGTTTTGCTTCTACTCTTCGGTTGATGATGAAAGGCAATCCAAATGCGTTGTCATTTGAGGAATTAGTCTCTGTTCTGTTGCAGGAGGATCAGTCCAGATAGAACATGTCCATTATGCATGCTGCAGACCAAGCTTTCTTGGCTAGTCAGAAGGGCAAAGGAAAATGGAGGTCTTCAACTAGTAAGTAGAAATCTGCTAATTCTGCACAATTGAAGAGGGAAGACAAAGTTGAAAAGAAATAAAAAAAGCAGAAATTGTTTTGTAAGTATTGTAAAGGAAATGGTCTTATCATAAAGAACTGTCCAAAACTGGCTGCTTAAGAGGGAAAGAAGAAAGAGGTTAGAATGGTTGTTGCAGAGGCCTCTACACCAAAAACAGAGTCTGCTAGTCTTGTACAGGAAGAAGCGTAGTTTCTTCTCTTCACTCGAGCCTGCTCCTATAGGGAATACTGTTACATGCACCAACAACTCCTCTTATCCTGTTATGGGAGTTGGTAAGATCATTTTGACTACTGATGATGGTAGTTCTTTCACTTTGTCAGATGCTTTGTTTGTGCCAAGGATCAAGAAAAATTTGTTATCAGTTTTTGCATTGGCCAAGATTGGCTTGGTTGTGAAATTTGTTGATGATAGATATACAATTCATGATCTATCAAATGGCGATGTGATTATTGCTTCTAGCATTTTATGTCGTGGACTGTATAAGCTCATAGACTATGAAAGATCTGTAAATGATTCGGCATGTGTAGTACATGATTCTCAGGCTATGTCAGATGCAAAGCTTTGGCATGCATGCTTTGGTCATCTGAATTTTGCTAGTTTGCTACGCCTGCAAAAATCTGTAATGGTGTCCTCTTTGCCCAAACTTGAGGTGCCTGGAAAACATGTTTGTGAAGGCTGTATTTTGGGCAAAATACAGCGTTCTTCCTTTCCAAAAGATGGTTCAATTTGGGCTACTCAGAAATTACAGCTTGTACATAGTGATGTTTGTGGTCCTATGCAGACACCTTCTTTTGGAAATTATCTTTACTTCGTGACTTTCTTCAATGATTTTTCCAGGCATGCATGGGTATATCCATTAAAGGAAAAGTCCAAAGTTTCATGTGCTTCAAATAGTTTTTGGTTTTGGCTGAAAATCTATCAGCATGCAAAATGGGCACCCTCCATTGTGATTGAGAGGGGGGGATATATGTCTTTTGATTTTAATGCATTTCTGGCTGAACGTGGGATAAAACACTAGTGTACAGTGCCGTATACACCTCAACAAAATGAAGTTGCTGACCGAAAGAACAGGTCACTCATGAAGATGGCGAGGTGTATGGTCAAGAGTCAGGCTTTACCACATAGTTTTTGGCTTGAGGCTATCATGTGTGCAACATATGTTCTTAATAGGTGTTCCACTAAAGCGCTGCAGTCTATCACTCCATATGAGTCTTGGCATGATCGCAAGCCATCTGTTGCTCATTTGCATGTTTTTGGTTGTTTGGCATATGCATTAGTGCTTGAACAACATCGTAGAAAATTGGATTATAAAGCAGTAAAATGTATGTTTGTTGGATACAATTCTGAAAGTAAAGGCTATCATCCGTATCATCCACAGACTAAATGCATTTTGGTTAGCCGTGATGTTGCTTTTATGGGAGATGATATTCAACCATTGCTTTCATGTACCAAGGAGACATTTGTTAGCTCCAAAGACATGTATGATACTTTTGTTGAGACGTCTGCAGAAGCACGCGAACAGCACAAGGAAGAGGAAGAAGCTTGGAGCACAACACACAAGACTGAATGTATTACTAGAGAATGTACAAAGATTAGTAGCCCATTAGGGCAATAGGCGTATATACAAGCCGGGGGAAAAAAACCTCCTAAAGAGGGAAAAAAGTGCCCCGGCGGTCCTAGAGTGTTCACACACATCACTACCTAAATATATCAACAAATCCCCCCTGGGAGTGATGCGGTGAACAAGGAGCTGGCACTCATGTATAAGGAAGTGCCGAGCTATGTGGAAATCACTCCACAAAAGGAAGTAAGCCCAAAGCTTTGCGGAAAGCTTCAAACTTCTCCCTAGGCAGAGCCTTCGTGAAAAGGTCTGCAATGTTCTCCTGCGTGGGCACATATGCCAAGCTGATCTCCCCAGCAGAGAACCTCTCCCTGACATAGTGATAATGCACCTCAATGTGCTTAGTGCGAGCATGGAACACAGGGTTCCTCGCAACTGCCAATGCGCTCTGACTGTCAGTGAAGATGGTGGTGGCAGAAGACTGGCCAACACCCAAATCAGCCATAAGGCGTCTGAGCCACACACACTCAACAGTCGCTGTGAAAGCTGCCCTATACTCAGCCTCACAACTGGAAGTGGCCACAGTAGGCTGCTTCTTGCTCAACCAAGATATACATGAGCTACCAAGCATGAAGCAAAAACCACTGGTGGACACACGAGTGTCATAGCAACCAGCCCAATCTGAGTCAGAAAAAGCATGCAAATCTGGCGGTAGTGATCCCCCCTTGGGATAAAACAACCCAAGTAGCCGAGTACCACTCAAGTAGCGAAAGATGCGCTTAACCGCTTTCCAATGCGTGACTCCTGGGCAATGCATAAACCTGCTCATTGTTGGTGCATTTTGCCCAAGCCTACATGCTTGATATGCTTGATATTATCCTCATTTGTAAGTCACATGAGTAGTCATGTGAACACCTCTTGTAAAAGAGTACATTTTATCTCTTGTAAATGGAAAAAGAAAAAAGTAAAAGGATGGCTTACCTCATCCATGATGTAAAAGCAAATTCGTGGCTCCAACTACCAAAATCACGAATTTTTGAGCTGAGGGAATCTCTCCTAACTTTGGGGATCACTTTTAGGTGGAGCCATTCGAATTCGAATTCAAAACTCCCTCCAAGAATAGCTATAAAAGGAGCAAGAAGGAAGAGGCGATTAGCAAGCCTTGTACGTGACCACTTCATGTCATTTTGTAGAGATTGAAGAGCTTACTCCATAGCTCTATCATTCTACTCCCATTGTGCAAAGATTCATTGCCAATGTGGTTGTAATCATATGTGAATCTATACATTTATTATCATCTACCTCTCTGTTTTGTTCTCTGCTATACTCACTCAGAGCAGTAACTTCAGAAGGTCATATCTCGAGTTTTACTGAACCTTTTTCAGTGTTTTAAAGTGCGTTGGATAGCTCTCACTGTCTAGTTTTTACCTATAAATTTTCAAGGTCATTGGATTTATACTTTTGGAGATATCTGCATTTTACTGCTTACTGGTCTATCTCTGCAGAGCCCCGAGAATTGTGGGAATGTTCCAGAACTTGATGAAACTTGTTCTCAGTGCTCAGTCCATCATTTGAAGTGTTTTAACTTGGAATAGGAAGCTTGCTAAGTCTATTTGCTATGCCCAAAAGGAATTTTTCTAATTCCTTCCAGGTTGAGAGCACTCTTCATTTTTTCCAGCAGGTGTATGTCCAAAAATAGCAAGTTTTGGGAGCTAGTCATTTCGCAACTTGTCGGTCTTGACTTAAACTTTTGGGATACATGTTCCAAAGTACTTGGCTGATATTTTGGTGGATTTAGGAAGCTCAAAGGGTCTACTAATCAACTCTGAAGTCTCAGTTGGCTGGTGTGAAGCTGGTTGTAGCGGCACCTACTCATCTTTGGATTGCATCCACCATCTCTCTTCACAGTGGTATCAGAGCATAGTCAAGCAACATGGGAGATGGATTTCCATCAACAATTGACAAATTGGATCGAAACAACTACCCGGCATGGTCTCTAAGGATGGAGGCTTACCTTCAAGGAAGGAATCTATATGGATTCATATCCGGAGATGAAGCAATGCCAACCATGAGGAACAAAGGGCAACCATCACATGAAGAAGTGGAAGGACTTTCGAATTGGTGTTCGAAGGATGCACTTGCAAGGTCCTATATTCTAAACTCAATCTCTGATTTTCTTTTACCTCATGTCAAGGGATGCAAGACATCAAGAGAAACCTGGAATGCACTTGCTTCTTTCTTCTCTTCCAACACTCGAGCAAGGAAGAACCAATTGTGGATGGAGTTCACAACAATGAAGAAAAGCCCGAAGCAAAATGTGACTGATTATGTCACAAAGATGAAGGAGATTTCCGACCAACTTGGAAGCATTGGAGAGGTAATTGAAGAGGAGCAAATCATAAGACAAATCATGAATGGAATCAAAGCAGACGACAAGTGGGAGTCATTCACAACAGCCATGGATTTATACATGGATATGCATGTACCCGACCTCAACACACTCATGGGCCAACTCTTCACTCATGAAGCAAAGATTAGCAAAGGTGGTGAGTCCTCAAGAGGTAATCAAACTTCTGCCTTATATTCTGATAAAGCTAAGGTCAAGGACAAGTCAAAGAATAGGAAGAATGAAGATGAAGGAAGCTCTTTCCAAGCAAACTTTGCAGGTAGAGGAAGAGCTAGAGGAAGAGGCAGAAGTGGAAAGCAAGGCAGGGGGAGATTCCAATCATCTCAACCTTGCAACATATGTGGCTTATCTAACCATACTACTGAAGAATGTTTCAGGAACCCGAGGAACTCAAGAGGAAGAGGATTCAATAGAGGTGGCTATGGATCAAATAGAGGCAGGTACAATGGAGGCTACAACAACAACTACTACAACAACAATTACAACAACAACAACAACTATCAAAGTGGCCATAGAGGAAGAAGAGATTACAATAACTATGCAGAGGACCAAAGTCAAGAAGATTCATTATTGATTATGAATCTATCAACAAAGAAGGGTAAGGATGATGATCACATATTTTACATTGATTCGGGATGCTCGAACCATGTAGCAGGAAATGTGGCTTTACTTTCTGATTTGGAAGATCCTCATAACAAGCATGAAGTGCAGACAGGAGATGACACAAAGCACTCAGTGGAGAAGATAGGTAATGTGAAGACATCAGATGGGAATATGAACCTCTTAAGCAAAGTCTTGTATGTCCCTACAATTACCAAAAATTTAATAAGTGTTGGACAGATTGTTGAAAAAGGATTGCAGGTTAGATTCAATCGATTTGGAGCATATGTTGAAGACCCAAGGCAAGGCTTTCGAAGGATTGCCAAAGGAGAAAAGACAGGAAGGCTTTTCACTTTTGAAGTGGAAGATACAAAGAACATAGCTTTGTTTAGCTATGGATCTCAAACTCTAACAGAGTTGGAGATATGGCACAAAAGGCTTGCTCACATTGGTGAGAGGACACTCAAACAGATTTGCAGGGACCAAAGTGTACTTGGTTTGCCTAATATCACAAGGCAACACATGATTTATAAGTGTGAAGCTTGTCAACTCGGCAAGGCTCATAGACAACCTTTCAATAAGAAAGGATATATGTATCAAAATCCTTTGGATCTAGTGCACACGGATGTGTGGGGTCCAAGTAAGGAGCCATCTATATCAGGCTCAAGATATTATGTGTCTTTCATAGATGATTGTAGCAGGTGGACCATTCTGTTTTTCATGAAGCACAAGGATGAAGTGTTTAATTGCTTTAAGAAGTATATTGCTCTTGTTGAAAATCAAACAGGTAGGACTTTGAAAAGACTCAGATCAGATGGTGGAGGAGAATACTTCTCTTCTGAATTTGATGCCTTCTTGCATGAAAGAGGCATTAAAAGGGAAGTCACTACAAGGTATACACCTGAACTCAATGGTGTAGCAGAGAGGAGGAACAGAGCTATTGTCGAAGCTGCAAGGTCCATGCTCAATGAAAAGGGATTGCCGAACTACCTATGGGCAGAGGCTGTGTCGACAGCCACATATCTCATAAATAGACTTCCATCTAAGTCACTAGATGGAACCACTCCATATGAAGTGTGGAATGGAAGAAGACCTAGTCTAGAGCATTGTAAAATCTTTGGATGCTTAGCCTATGCTCACATTCCTTCTCAAGTAAGAGGGAAATTGGATCCCAAGGCAGAGAAGTGTGTATTCATTGGTTATGATCAAAACCAAAAAGGATATAGATTGTACAATCCAACCAATAAAGGATTTTCTGTGAGTAGAGATGTAATTTTTGATGAAAACAAATCATGGTTTGATGATGACAGGAAAGTGAAGCTGCCATATGACTTGGATGAAGATTTTCCATCACTTCAACCAAAGGAGCCAAAGCAGATTGAAGAAAGTGATTCGGAGATTGACCTAGAAGACTTGGAAAGACTAAAGCTATGGAAGAACAAAGGTAAAGCAAAGATGCAGGATGCTACATATGGACCCGAGAGCTCACATCAACCACTTAGAAGGTCTTCGAGGGAGAAGAAGAAACCAGAGAGGTTTGGTTATGATACTTCTTTGGTCACCAAGCACTCAATCTACATTGCAAAGGATTCAACCAATGAAGAACCTACCACATTTGAAGAAGCACAAAGCAAGAAAGCTTGGAGAGATGCAATGGATGAAGAAATGGAAGCCTTGAAGGAGAATGACACTTGGGAGCTTGTACCTAACAAGCCATCTATGAAGATAATCGGATCTCGATGGATATACAAAATCAAGAAGAATCCAGATGGAAGTATAAATAGACACAAAGCAAGGTTAGTTGCTAAAGGGTTTGCTCAAACCCATGGTATTGATTATGAGGAGACTTTCTCTCCTGTTGCAAAAATGCCTACAATTAGGGTTCTCATTAGTCTTGCTGCATCTAGAAATTGGAATCTTTATCAACTTGATGTAAAGAATGCTTTCTTGAATGGATGGATTTCTGAGGAAGTGTATATGGCACAACCTCCTGGATATGAGGATGCACATCATCCTAACTATGTATGCAAACTAAAGAAAGCTTTGTATGGATTGAAGCAAGCTCCAAGAGCTTGGAATTTCAGATTGGTTACTTATTTGCAGGACCAAGGATTCAAAGCTAGCAAGGCGGATACCTCTTTGTTCATAAAGAGGAATGGATCTGAAGTGATCTATTTATGTGTGTATGTTGATGATATTATTATCACAGGCAATGATCTTGAAGGAATCAAACAGGTAAAGAGTCAAATGAAGGAGGAGTTCAAAATAAGTGACCTCGGACCACTCACTTATTTTCTTGGATTGGAGTTGATCTACACAGATTCAGGTATATACATCACACAAAGGAAGTATGTCCATGACATGCTCGTCAAGTTCAAGATGGAAAATACCAAGTGTGCAGGTACACCTATGGAGCAAAATCATAAGCTTAGTGCTTATGAAGGAGAGCCAATTGAAGACATCACAAGCTATCAAAGCTTGGTTGGAAGTTTGAACTATGCAACACTCACAAGGGTGGATATATGCTATAGTGTTAGCATATTGAGTCAGTTTATGCATAAGCCGAGAAGACCACATATGGAAGCGGCCAAGCGAGTCCTCAAGTACCTAAAGGGGACCATGAATGAAGGTTTGTTCTATTCATATACTTCAGATATTGAGCTAAAGGTCTACTCAGATGCAGATTGGGCCGGATCTAAAGATGATAGAAGAAGCACATCAGGGTATATATCATTTGCAGGTTCAAAAATCATTTCTTGGTCATCGAAGAAGCAACCAACCGTGGCATTATCTTCTACTGAAGCTGAATATAGAGGTTTGGCTAATGCAACTCAAGAAATCATGTGGTTAAAATCTTTGTACACAGATCTTGGACTTCATTCTTCAACACCTCACATTTTTGGTGACAACACAAGCTCACTACATCTAGCAGCTAATCCGGTATACCATGCTAGAACCAAGCATATTGAAGTCCACTACCATTATGTAAGGGAGAAGCTATTGAGCAAGGATATTCAACTATCCTATGTCTCTACAGATATGCAATGTGCAGACATGTTGACGAAAGCTCTTGATGGTACGAAATTAAGTAGATTCAAGTTGATGATTGGTTTGCAGGAAATCAAGGACAATTGAAGACTTATTTGGAGGCCAAGCATGTTAGGCTTGAGGGGGAGCTGTTGGTGCATTTTGCCCAAGCCTACATGCTTGATATGCTTGATATTATCCTCATTTGTAAGTCACATGAGTAGTCATGTGAACACCTCTTGTAAAAGAGTACATTTTATCTCTTGTAAATGGAAAAAGAAAAAAGTAAAAGGATGGCTTACCTCATCCATGATGTAAAAGCAAATTCGTGGCTCCAACTACCAAAATCACGAATTTTTGAGCTGAGGGAATCTCTCCTAACTTTGGGGATCACTTTTAGGTGGAGCCATTCGAATTCGAATTCAAAACTCCCTCCAAGAATAGCTATAAAAGGAGCAAGAAGGAAGAGGCGATTAGCAAGCCTTGTACGTGACCACTTCATGTCATTTTGTAGAGATTGAAGAGCTTACTCCATAGCTCTATCATTCTACTCCCATTGTGCAAAGATTCATTGCCAATGTGGTTGTAATCATATGTGAATCTATACATTTATTATCATCTACCTCTCTGTTTTGTTCTCTGCTATACTCACTCAGAGCAGTAACTTCAGAAGGTCATATCTCGAGTTTTACTGAACCTTTTTCAGTGTTTTAAAGTGCGTTGGATAGCTCTCACTGTCTAGTTTCTAGCTATAAATTTTCAAGGTCATTGGATTTATACTTTTGGAGATATCTGCATTTTACTGCTTACTGGTCTATCTCTGCAGAGCCCCGAGAATTGTGGGAATGTTCCAGAACTTGATGAAACTTGTTCTCAGTGCTCAGTCCATCATTTGAAGTGTTTTAACTTGGAATAGGAAGCTTGCTAAGTCTATTTGCTATGACCAAAAGGAATTTTTCTAATTCCTTCCAGGTTGAGAGCACTCTTCATTTTTTCCAGCAGGTGTATGTCCAAAAATAGCAAGTTTTGGGAGCTAGTCATTTCGCAACTTGTCGGTCTTGACTTAAACTTTTGGGATACATGTTCCAAAGTACTTGGCTGATATTTTGGTGGATTTAGGAAGCTCAAAGGGTCTACTAATCAACTCTGAAGTCTCAGTTGGCTGGTGTGAAGCTGGTTGTAGCGGCACCTACTCATCTTTGGATTGCATCCACCATCTCTCTTCACAGTGGTATCAGAGCATAGTCAAGCAACATGGGAGATGGATTTCCATCAACAATTGACAAATTGGATCGAAACAACTACCCGGCATGGTCTCTAAGGATGGAGGCTTACCTTCAAGGAAGGAATCTATATGGATTCATATCCGGAGATGAAGCAATGCCAACCATGAGGAACAAAGGGCAACCATCACATGAAGAAGTGGAAGGACTTTCGAATTGGTGTTCGAAGGATGCACTTGCAAGGTCCTATATTCTAAACTCAATCTCTGATTTTCTTTTACCTCATGTCAAGGGATGCAAGACATCAAGAGAAACCTGGAATGCACTTGCTTCTTTCTTCTCTTCCAACACTCGAGCAAGGAAGAACCAATTGTGGATGGAGTTCACAACAATGAAGAAAAGCCCGAAGCAAAATGTGACTGATTATGTCACAAAGATGAAGGAGATTTCCGACCAACTTGGAAGCATTGGAGAGGTAATTGAAGAGGAGCAAATCATAAGACAAATCATGAATGGAATCAAAGCAGACGACAAGTGGGAGTCATTCACAACAGCCATGGATTTATACATGGATATGCATGTACCCGACCTCAACACACTCATGGGCCAACTCTTCACTCATGAAGCAAAGATTAGCAAAGGTGGTGAGTCCTCAAGAGGTAATCAAACTTCTGCCTTATATTCTGATAAAGCTAAGGTCAAGGACAAGTCAAAGAATAGGAAGAATGAAGATGAAGGAAGCTCTTTCCAAGCAAACTTTGCAGGTAGAGGAAGAGCTAGAGGAAGAGGCAGAAGTGGAAAGCAAGGCAGGGGGAGATTCCAATCATCTCAACCTTGCAACATATGTGGCTTATCTAACCATACTACTGAAGAATGTTTCAGGAACCCGAGGAACTCAAGAGGAAGAGGATTCAATAGAGGTGGCTATGGATCAAATAGAGGCAGGTACAATGGAGGCTACAACAACAACTACTACAACAACAATTACAACAACAACAACAACTATCAAAGTGGCCATAGAGGAAGAAGAGATTACAATAACTATGCAGAGGACCAAAGTCAAGAAGATTCATTATTGATTATGAATCTATCAACAAAGAAGGGTAAGGATGATGATCACATATTTTACATTGATTCGGGATGCTCGAACCATGTAGCAGGAAATGTGGCTTTACTTTCTGATTTGGAAGATCCTCATAACAAGCATGAAGTGCAGACAGGAGATGACACAAAGCACTCAGTGGAGAAGATAGGTAATGTGAAGACATCAGATGGGAATATGAACCTCTTAAGCAAAGTCTTGTATGTCCCTACAATTACCAAAAATTTAATAAGTGTTGGACAGATTGTTGAAAAAGGATTGCAGGTTAGATTCAATCGATTTGGAGCATATGTTGAAGACCCAAGGCAAGGCTTTCGAAGGATTGCCAAAGGAGAAAAGACAGGAAGGCTTTTCACTTTTGAAGTGGAAGATACAAAGAACATAGCTTTGTTTAGCTATGGATCTCAAACTCTAACAGAGTTGGAGATATGGCACAAAAGGCTTGCTCACATTGGTGAGAGGACACTCAAACAGATTTGCAGGGACCAAAGTGTACTTGGTTTGCCTAATATCACAAGGCAACACATGATTTATAAGTGTGAAGCTTGTCAACTCGGCAAGGCTCATAGACAACCTTTCAATAAGAAAGGATATATGTATCAAAATCCTTTGGATCTAGTGCACACGGATGTGTGGGGTCCAAGTAAGGAGCCATCTATATCAGGCTCAAGATATTATGTGTCTTTCATAGATGATTGTAGCAGGTGGACCATTCTGTTTTTCATGAAGCACAAGGATGAAGTGTTTAATTGCTTTAAGAAGTATATTGCTCTTGTTGAAAATCAAACAGGTAGGACTTTGAAAAGACTCAGATCAGATGGTGGAGGAGAATACTTCTCTTCTGAATTTGATGCCTTCTTGCATGAAAGAGGCATTAAAAGGGAAGTCACTACAAGGTATACACCTGAACTCAATGGTGTAGCAGAGAGGAGGAACAGAGCTATTGTCGAAGCTGCAAGGTCCATGCTCAATGAAAAGGGATTGCCGAACTACCTATGGGCAGAGGCTGTGTCGACAGCCACATATCTCATAAATAGACTTCCATCTAAGTCACTAGATGGAACCACTCCATATGAAGTGTGGAATGGAAGAAGACCTAGTCTAGAGCATTGTAAAATCTTTGGATGCTTAGCCTATGCTCACATTCCTTCTCAAGTAAGAGGGAAATTGGATCCCAAGGCAGAGAAGTGTGTATTCATTGGTTATGATCAAAACCAAAAAGGATATAGATTGTACAATCCAACCAATAAAGGATTTTCTGTGAGTAGAGATGTAATTTTTGATGAAAACAAATCATGGTTTGATGATGACAGGAAAGTGAAGCTGCCATATGACTTGGATGAAGATTTTCCATCACTTCAACCAAAGGAGCCAAAGCAGATTGAAGAAAGTGATTCGGAGATTGACCTAGAAGACTTGGAAAGACTAAAGCTATGGAAGAACAAAGGTAAAGCAAAGATGCAGGATGCTACATATGGACCCGAGAGCTCACATCAACCACTTAGAAGGTCTTCGAGGGAGAAGAAGAAACCAGAGAGGTTTGGTTATGATACTTCTTTGGTCACCAAGCACTCAATCTACATTGCAAAGGATTCAACCAATGAAGAACCTACCACATTTGAAGAAGCACAAAGCAAGAAAGCTTGGAGAGATGCAATGGATGAAGAAATGGAAGCCTTGAAGGAGAATGACACTTGGGAGCTTGTACCTAACAAGCCATCTATGAAGATAATCGGATCTCGATGGATATACAAAATCAAGAAGAATCCAGATGGAAGTATAAATAGACACAAAGCAAGGTTAGTTGCTAAAGGGTTTGCTCAAACCCATGGTATTGATTATGAGGAGACTTTCTCTCCTGTTGCAAAAATGCCTACAATTAGGGTTCTCATTAGTCTTGCTGCATCTAGAAATTGGAATCTTTATCAACTTGATGTAAAGAATGCTTTCTTGAATGGATGGATTTCTGAGGAAGTGTATATGGCACAACCTCCTGGATATGAGGATGCACATCATCCTAACTATGTATGCAAACTAAAGAAAGCTTTGTATGGATTGAAGCAAGCTCCAAGAGCTTGGAATTTCAGATTGGTTACTTATTTGCAGGACCAAGGATTCAAAGCTAGCAAGGCGGATACCTCTTTGTTCATAAAGAGGAATGGATCTGAAGTGATCTATTTATGTGTGTATGTTGATGATATTATTATCACAGGCAATGATCTTGAAGGAATCAAACAGGTAAAGAGTCAAATGAAGGAGGAGTTCAAAATAAGTGACCTCGGACCACTCACTTATTTTCTTGGATTGGAGTTGATCTACACAGATTCAGGTATATACATCACACAAAGGAAGTATGTCCATGACATGCTCGTCAAGTTCAAGATGGAAAATACCAAGTGTGCAGGTACACCTATGGAGCAAAATCATAAGCTTAGTGCTTATGAAGGAGAGCCAATTGAAGACATCACAAGCTATCAAAGCTTGGTTGGAAGTTTGAACTATGCAACACTCACAAGGGTGGATATATGCTATAGTGTTAGCATATTGAGTCAGTTTATGCATAAGCCGAGAAGACCACATATGGAAGCGGCCAAGCGAGTCCTCAAGTACCTAAAGGGGACCATGAATGAAGGTTTGTTCTATTCATATACTTCAGATATTGAGCTAAAGGTCTACTCAGATGCAGATTGGGCCGGATCTAAAGATGATAGAAGAAGCACATCAGGGTATATATCATTTGCAGGTTCAAAAATCATTTCTTGGTCATCGAAGAAGCAACCAACCGTGGCATTATCTTCTACTGAAGCTGAATATAGAGGTTTGGCTAATGCAACTCAAGAAATCATGTGGTTAAAATCTTTGTACACAGATCTTGGACTTCATTCTTCAACACCTCACATTTTTGGTGACAACACAAGCTCACTACATCTAGCAGCTAATCCGGTATACCATGCTAGAACCAAGCATATTGAAGTCCACTACCATTATGTAAGGGAGAAGCTATTGAGCAAGGATATTCAACTATCCTATGTCTCTACAGATATGCAATGTGCAGACATGTTGACGAAAGCTCTTGATGGTACGAAATTAAGTAGATTCAAGTTGATGATTGGTTTGCAGGAAATCAAGGACAATTGAAGACTTATTTGGAGGCCAAGCATGTTAGGCTTGAGGGGGAGCTGTTGGTGCATTTTGCCCAAGCCTACATGCTTGATATGCTTGATATTATCCTCATTTGTAAGTCACATGAGTAGTCATGTGAACACCTCTTGTAAAAGAGTACATTTTATCTCTTGTAAATGGAAAAAGAAAAAAGTAAAAGGATGGCTTACCTCATCCATGATGTAAAAGCAAATTCGTGGCTCCAACTACCAAAATCACGAATTTTTGAGCTGAGGGAATCTCTCCTAACTTTGGGGATCACTTTTAGGTGGAGCCATTCGAATTCGAATTCAAAACTCCCTCCAAGAATAGCTATAAAAGGAGCAAGAAGGAAGAGGCGATTAGCAAGCCTTGTACGTGACCACTTCATGTCATTTTGTAGAGATTGAAGAGCTTACTCCATAGCTCTATCATTCTACTCCCATTGTGCAAAGATTCATTGCCAATGTGGTTGTAATCATATGTGAATCTATACATTTATTATCATCTACCTCTCTGTTTTGTTCTCTGCTATACTCACTCAGAGCAGTAACTTCAGAAGGTCATATCTCGAGTTTTACTGAACCTTTTTCAGTGTTTTAAAGTGCGTTGGATAGCTCTCACTGTCTAGTTTCTACCTATAAATTTTCAAGGTCATTGGATTTATACTTTTGGAGATATCTGCATTTTACTGCTTACTGGTCTATCTCTGCAGAGCCCCGAGAATTGTGGGAATGTTCCAGAACTTGATGAAACTTGTTCTCAGTGCTCAGTCCATCATTTGAAGTGTTTTAACTTGGAATAGGAAGCTTGCTAAGTCTATTTGCTATGCCCAAAAGGAATTTTTCTAATTCCTTCCAGGTTGAGAGCACTCTTCATTTTTTCCAGCAGGTGTATGTCCAAAAATAGCAAGTTTTGGGAGCTAGTCATTTCGCAACTTGTCGGTCTTGACTTAAACTTTTGGGATACATGTTCCAAAGTACTTGGCTGATATTTTGGTGGATTTAGGAAGCTCAAAGGGTCTACTAATCAACTCTGAAGTCTCAGTTGGCTGGTGTGAAGCTGGTTGTAGCGGCACCTACTCATCTTTGGATTGCATCCACCATCTCTCTTCACACTCATCTGTGAGACAGCAAACTGAATATCTGGCCGAGTAATGCATAAGTAAATCAAGCATCCAACAGCCTGCTGATAGAGAACAGCATCAAATGCATCTCCAGCATCATGAAGACTCAATCGTAAACCTGTCTCCATAGGAGTGGCAATAGGCTTACAGTCTTCAAGGCCAAAACGCTGCAATAATGTGTCAATATATTTCGTTTGACACAAAGCCATTCCACCATCAACTTGCATAAACTGAATGCCCAAATAGTGATGCAAATGCCCCAAATCAGACATCTCAAATGAGGCATGCAAATCAGCCTTGAAATCAGCAATATGCTTCTCAAGAGGACCAGTGAGCAGCATGTCGTCTACATAGACAACAATGATCAAAAGCACATCATTAGCACGCTTAACATATAAGGTGCTTTCAGTTGGACTGTTCTCAAAACCATGTGCAATCAGATAGGCATGTATTTTCTCATACCAAGCACGTGGTGCTTGCTTTAAACCATATAACGCCTTCTTTAACCTGCACACCTGGTTTTCATGCCCTTTCTGCACAAAGCCACGGGGCTGAAAAACATACACTTCTTCATGCAAGTCACCATTCAGAAATGCTGTTTTAATGTCCAACCGATGTACATTCCAACCATGATGGGCTGCAAGTGCACAAATGCTCCGAACAGTAGTCATACGGCATGTAGGTGCAAAGGTCTCATCAAAATCAATGCCTCTTTCCTGCGCATAATCCTTTGCAACAAGCCTAGCCTTATACCTGTCAACTGTACCATCAGGTTTACGCTTCAGCTTGTATACCCACTTAGTGCCAATGGCCTTCTTGCCAGGAGGCAAGTCACATAAAGACCATGTACCATTCTTCATTATAGCATCATATTCAGATTGCATAGCAGCCATCCAATTTTCTGAATTTTGTGCTTCATCAAAAGAAACAGGCTCATTCTCATCACAGAGACTAGATGCAGCCATAGCATAGCAATCTGATGCAAAGGAGGTACTATGAGAGCCTGAACGAGTACGATATGACAAAGGTGCATCTAATTTGCTGTCACGCGAAGTCTGCACCAGCCATTTTGGCATAGTTTTTGCCTGTTCAATATCAGCTCTCTCATCAACAAGTGCATCATGTAAATCTGCATCAGAAATGGCATGATCTGCATCATCATATGAAACCTGCAAAGGCTGAGAAGTTGCCTCATTAGGACCAGCGCTAGCCTGTCCACCTGTAAAAAGAGGCATCAAAGTATCATACATGTCTTTGGAGCTAACAGATGTCTCCTTAGTACATGAAAGCAATGGCTGAATAGCATCTTCCACAAAGACAACATCACGGCTAACCAGAATGCGTTTAGTCTGTGGATGATACAGACGATAGCCTTTACTTTCAGAACTGTACCCAACAAAAATACATTTTACTGCCTTATCATCCAATTTTCTGCGATGTTGTTCATGCACTAATGCATATGCCAAACAACCAAAAACACGCAGATGAGCAACAGATGGCTTGCGGTCATGCCAAGCCTCATATGGAGTGATAGACTGCAACGCTTTCGTGGGACACCTGTTCAGTACATATGCTGCACACATGACAGCCTCAAGCCAGAAACTATGTGGTAAAGCCTGACTTTTGACCATGCACCTCGCCATGTCCATGAGTGACCTGTTCTTTCGTTCAGCAACTCCATTCTGTTGAGGTGTATACGGCACTGTACACTGGTGTTTTATCCCACGTTCAGCCAGAAATGCATTAAAATCTGAAGACATATATTCCCCCCCTCGATCAGAACGGAGGGTGCCCATTTTACATGCTGACAGATTTTCAGCCAAAACCAAAAACTGTTTGAAGCACATGAACACTTCGGACTTTGCTTTGAGTGGATATACCCATGCATGCCTGGAAAAATCATCAATGAAAGTCACGAAGTAAAGGTAATTTCCAAAAGAGGGTGTCTGCATAGGACCACAGACATCACTATGTACAAGCTGCAATTTCTGCATAGCCCGAACTGAACCATCTTTTGGAAAGGAAGAACGCTGCATTTTGCCCAAAATACAGCCTTCACAAACATGTTTTCCAGGTGCCTCAAGTTTGGGCAGAGAGGAGACCATTTCAGATTTCTGCAGGCGTAACAAACTAGCAAAATTTAGATGACCAAAGCGTGCATGCCAAAGCTTTGCATCTGACATAGCCTGAGAATCATGAACTGCACATGCCGAATCATTCACACATTTTTCATAGTCTATGAGCTTATACAGCCCACGACATAAAATGCCAGAAGCAATAATCACATCGCCATTTGAGAGATCATGGACTGTACACCTGTCATCAACGAATTTCACAACCAAGCCAATCTTGGCTAATGCAGAAACTGATAACAGGTTCTTTTTGATCCCTGGCACAAATAAAGCATCTGACAAAGTGAAAGAACTACCATCAGCAGTAGTCAGAATGATCTTACCAACTCCCATAACAGGATAAGAGGAGTTATTGGCGCATGTGATAGTATTCCCTGTAGGGGCAGGCTCGAGTGAAGAGAAGAAACTGCGCTGCGAGGTAATATGTTTGGTTGCCCCACTGTCAAAGTACCAAACATCTGAGTCTATTGCAGACATGCACTGATCATGAGAAGATGGGTCAAAACTGCAAACAGTAGTAAACGCCCATTCTTCTTCCTGCACAAGATTTGCAGACTCTGTTTTTGGTGTAGAGGCCTCTGCAACAACCATTCCAGCCTCTTTCTTCTTTGCCTCTTTAGCAGCCAGTTTTGGACAGTTCTTTATAATATGATCATTTCCTTTACAGTACTTGCAGAACAATTTCTGCTTTTCTGATTTCTTCTCATCTTTATCCTGGTTCTTCGATTGTGCAGCATTTGCAGATTTCTGCTTACTAGTAGAAGAGCTCCATTTTCCTTTGCCCTTCTGACTAGCCAGGAAAGCTTGATCTGCAACACGCATAATGGACCTGTTCTACCTGGACTGATCTTCCTGCAACAGAACAGAGACTCATTCCTCAAATGACAAGGCATTCGGATTGCCTTTCATCATCAATCGAAGAGTAGAGGCAAAACTCTGATATGAATCAGGAAGGCCATTCAGAACGGTCTGCACAAGTGAGCTATCTGGTATAACCTCATCAGCAGAAATCAATTGTTCCTTCAGGTCTTTGATCTTTGTAAGAAAACTGTCCATCGAATCACCTTCATTCATGTGCTCACTCTCCAACTGTTTTCGGAGGTAAGCAACACGAGCCTCATTCCTAGCCTAGTACAAAGTGGTAAGTGTATCCCAAGCATCCTTTGCTGTTCTGCAAGAGCGAATGTGAGGAATAATGGCACGTTTGACAGACAAAGCTATCAATGCATGTGCCTGGGCATCTCTGCCATCCCAACGAATCTGCTCTGCAGTAGGTGCAACAGAAACAGCAGCACGAACAGGAATCTGCGGAATATCATCTTCGACACCATCTTCATCAGCTCCAACACCTGTATTTGTAGTACCTGTCGTTACAGGTGTAACAGGACGTCTTTCAACACCCTGCACAATGTTCCACAATCCTTTTGCAACCAGTACATGTCGCATCATATAAGCCCATAATGGGTAGTTGGTACCATCCAACTTATCCTCAACAGCCAACATACGGAATACATCACTGCTTTCAGCCATGGCCGGTGACTAAAATACCTTGATGCAGAAAATTGACTGTATCTCAAAAAGTTGAACAGAACTGCCCAGACGAGTTCTGCTAGACCTGTAGCAGACTTCGAGACGCTTAAACTGGCGAACAGAAACTGGTATATACCTTTGGCACAAAAGGACGAAATAGCCTGCACAAGCACTGCGATAGTGCGTTCGGAGGCTGAAACGAGCTCAGATCGCGATTTCGGCACCACAGAGCAAAGCGGTTTTGATCTTGAAAACACCCTGAGTATGCTCACCAAATTTTGTGCGAATCTGAGACTGCAAACGGAGGAGTGTCGACGGCGCCCTAGAAGAATCAACGACCTGCTCTGATACCAATTGTTGGAGTTAGACGTCTGCAGAAGCACGCGAACAGCACAAGGAAGAGGAAGAAGCTTGGAGCACAACACACAAGACTGAATGTATTACTAGAGAATGTACAAAGATTAGTAGCCCATTAGGGCAATAGGCG
>MU261278.1:50000-95000 GCA_020310875.1 Ceratopteris richardii
ATCCATAGGAGGACCTACACAAGAGGAGACAGATAAGCTCATATTTTGGTTCTCAAAGGTTGCTCAAGCAAGGTCATACATACTACACTCTATCTCTAACTTTCTATTACCACATACTAGAGGATGCAAGACATCTCAATAGACTTGGGATGCCCTCAAGAATTTCTTTTATGCTCATACCAAAGCAAGAAAGAATCATCTTTGGAATGAGCTCAACCAAATGAAGAAGACACCTAAAGAAACCATCACAAAGTTTGTTACCAAGGTCAAGGAGGTTGAAGATCAATTAGCATCCATTGGAGAGCTGATTGAAGAAGAGGCTATCATGAGGCAAATTCTCAATGGGATTCAAAGTGATAAGAAATGGCAATCCTTCACCATGGCGTATGATCTCATAACGGATGTGCAAACTCCAGGCTTCAACATCTTTCTTGGACAACTCTTCAATCAAGAGGCCAACAATAGCATAAAGGAAGGTAACTCCTATCATGGTTATTCAACTAGTGCTCTATATGCAGATCAGAAGGCCAAGAAGTAGAAAGGTAAGAACAAGGAAGAAGATGAAGAGAAGACTTCCCAAGCCAACTTCACAAGCAAGAATAAGTCGAAAGGGAAGAAGAAAGGACCAAACCATGACAAAGAAAAAGGCCAGAATGTTCAACCTTGTGCCATGTGCAATAAGACGAACCACACCACTTAGAATTGATAGTTCAATGGGAAGACCTAGAAAGGAAGTGGAAGAGGTGTATATGGCAGCAATAGAGGCAGAACTGGACACAACTTCAACAATAACAATAGAGGCCATAATAGAAGGGACTACAAAAATTATTCTAAACATCAAGCACATGAAGACTCATTGATTCTAATGAATCTAAGCCACAAAGAAGGTAAAAAAGATGATCATTTGTTCTACATAGATTCATGATGTTCAAATCATGTTGCAGGCAACGTTGCTCTTCTATCTGATTTGGAACGTCCAAAGGATAGACATGAAGTTCAAACCAAGGATGAAAAGCAAAATGTGGAGAAGATTGGTAATGTCAAAGCTTCCAATGGTAGGACAAACATTTTGAGTAAGGTTCTCTATGTACCCACTATCGCTAAGAACCTAATAAGTGTAGGCCAAATAGTAAAAAAAGGCTTACAAGTTAAGTCCATCCAACACGGAGCTTTTGTGGAAGATCCATGTCAAGGCTCTAAGAAGATAGCTAGAGGTGAGAAGCATGGTAGGCTCTTTACTTTTGAAATAGGAGAAATTAGGAACATAGCTTTATTCACTTTTGGGTCTCAAACCCTAAGTGAGCTTGAAGTGTGGCATAGGAGACTTGCTCATGTGAATGAAAGAACCTTGAAGGATATATGCAGGGATCAAAGTGTTCTTGGAATACCAAACATATCAAAGCAACACATGATCAACAGATTTGATGCATGTCAGATTGGGAAGGCACAAAGACAACCATTCAACTAGAAAGACTACATCCACAACAACTTATTAGACTTAGTATATACTGATGTATGGGGACCAAGTCAAGAACCTTCATTGATAGGATCAAGGTATAATGTCTCATTTATTGATGAACATAGTAGATGGACTAGTTTATACTTTATCAAGAGTAAGAATGAAGTGTTTGATTAATTCAAAAAGTATCTAGCATATGTGGAGAATCATACAGGTAGATCACTCAAGAAGCTCACATCTGATGGGGGGGAGAATACTTCTCCAAAGAGTTTGATGATTTCTTGCAAGATAAAGATATCAAAAGGGAAGTGACTACTAGGCACTCTCCTCAACTAAATGGAATTGTAGAGAGGAGAAACAAGACTTTGGTTGGATAAGCCAGAACAATGCTTGAAGAGAAGAGGTTGCCACATTATCTATGTGTAGAGGCTATTTGAACTATTGTGCACCTTGTCAATAGACTACCATCCAAATCACTTCAAGGTATGACTCCTTATGAAGCATGGCATGGAAGAAAACCTCGTCTTGGACATTGCAAGGTGTTTGATTGTTTAGCTTATGTTCGTGTACCATCACAAATAAGAGGTAAGCTAGATGAAAGGGCAACAAAGGCAGTGTTTATTGGGTATGACTCAACTCAGATGGGTTACAAGTTCTATAATCCTTCAACCAACCAATTCACTACAAGAAGAGATGATGTGTTTGAAAAATACAGGTCTTGGTATGATGAAGACAAACAAAAGATAACTCTACCATATGATCTTGGTTCAGATTCTCATGAATTAGGAAGCAAGCATGATACACAAGTCGAGGATCCAAGAAGTGGTATAGATGATGACAAATATGAAAGGAAAAAGGATCAGAAACTATGGAAGTCAAGAGGCAAATCAAAGATGTAGGAGTATGGAGAATGCTCCAATCAAGCACCTAGAAGATCAACAAGACAAAAGGAACAACCAAAAAGGTATGGATATGATTCCACATTTGTTACAAAGCATTCAATCTACTTGGCAAAAGATTCCATTTCAGAAGAACTGTCAACCTATGAGGAGGCAAAGGGAAACCCTAATTGAGAAAAGGCCATGAAAGAAGAAATAGATGCATTGAAGGAGATGGACACTTGGCATTTGGTTCCAATGTCATTCAATCAAAAGAGTAGATGGGTATATAAAGTTAAAAGAAACTCAGATGGATCAATTTGTAAGTACAAGGCAAGATTAGTTGCCAAAGCATGCTCACAAACTCATGGTATATGTTTGAGGAGATAGAGGATAAATTCCAAAGATGAAGTGGTGCTACAAATCCCTGCTTCACACCAGCCAAGAACAAGTTGAGGAGTGTAAAGTAGACCCCTTGATCTTCCCAAGGATCACAAATAATCACCTAAGTGCTTTGGAGTATGATCCTTTAATCAATGGATTAAAACAGATGAGTAGGAGATTCAATTATGAACTAAAACTTACTATTTTGGTTTGTACACCTGTTGAGTAAAATGCACAGTGCTCGTAACCTACTAGCAATTGATCAGATTACTTTTGGGAGTATCTAATTGACTTAGATATCTACCAATCACAAGTTATTTCACTTGAAATGATCAAGTGTACTCTGAGAATTATGCTTAGTTTGAGTTTCAATAGTATGCAAACCAATGAGCAGAGTTTTGAATATATCTCAAGTTTGAGTAAAGCAATGACAATAAAAATTTGTAAGAATAAAACAGGTAGTATGGTAAATCTATATCACTTTAGATCACATCAAATGATCAAGTATGCACTGAGAACCAAGTCTGAGAAGTTCACTATTCTGAGATGAACATGACAGAGAAGAGAGAGTGAGATATGATCAATGTATATGCATTAAATCACGTAGAGTTACAAAGGCATTAGAAATATATAATTGCACAATGTGAGGGTAGAGATGGAGCTATACGATGAACTCACTAAGCACTATATATCCCTCTCAAATGATCTCCAAATTGGGCTCACATTTACATGAGATTTTGTTCCATCTTTTATAGCTAGAGTTGGAGCCATTTTTTGAATTCGAATTCAAGCTCTTACCATAAAGTGAATCCTAAAATTTAGGACTTGCTTTTTCATCAATCACCTACCAAGTGATTTGTGATTTGATTCCTCCTAACTCCACGTGAGAGTAAGTGCAATTAACATATGCACTTTTACAAGGATAAAAGTAATTGCTTTTTACAAGGGAATAGTCATATGTGACTTTAAATGACTATATGAAGTGAATGCTAATTGTCCAAGTATGTAGGCTTGGACTCATGTGCACAAATAGCTCCCCCTCAACCCTAACATGCTTGGTCTTCCTTTCTCTTTGATTTCCTGCAATCCAATCATCATCTTGAACCTGTTCATCTTAGTTCCATCCAAAGGTTTGGTTAACATATTTGCATATTGCAAATTTGTTGATACATAGGACAATTGTATGTCCTTCTTAAGTAGTTTCTCTCTCACATAATGATAATGCACTTCAATGTGCTTAGCCCTTGCATGATATACATGATTAGGAGCCAAATGATGTGAGCTAGTGTTATCTCCAAAGATCATTGGAGTATAAGAATGTAATCCCAAATTTGTGTAAAGTAGCTTAAGCCACATAGCCTCTTGTGTTGCATTTGCTAAGCCTCTATCTTTAGTTGATGACAATGCCATGGTTGGTTGTTTCTTTGATGACCATGAAATTAGCTTTGAACTTGCAAAAGATAAGTAGCCAAGAGTGCTCCTCCTATCATCGTTTGAGCCAGCCCAATCTGCATCAGAATATAGTTTGATATCCAAATCAGATGTGAATGGATAAAATAGCCCTTGATTTATGGTATCCTTTAGATACTTTAAGATCCTGTTGGTAGCTTCCATGTGAGGTTTTCTTGGTGTATGCATAAATTGACTTAATGTGCTTACTCCATAGCATATGCCCACTCTTGTTAGGGTTGCATAATTGAGACTCCCAACAAGCCTTTGATAACCTGTAATATCTTCAAGTAGTTCTCCCTCATGAGAACTAAGTTTGTGATTGAGTTCCATGGCTATACCTGCAACTTTAGTATTCTCCATCTTGAATTTAATCAACATATCATGAATGTACTTCCTCTGAGTAATAAAGACACCAACATCTGAATATACAAGTTTTAATCCAAGAAAGTATGTTAACAAAACAAGGTCACTGATTTTACACTCTTCTATCATCCGAACTTTGATTTGCTTGATGTCATTGGCATCATTCCCTATAATGATAATGTCATCCACATAAATACATAGATAAATAACTTTCAAGTTAGTCTTCTTTATGAACGAAGAAGAATCTACTTTGCTAGCAACAAAGCCTTGTTCTTGCAAATATATGACAAGCCTATGGTTCCAAGCTCTAGGAGCTTGCTTTAATCCATACAATACCTTCCTCAATTTACATACAAAATCAAGTTTGTCCATGTCTTCATATCCTGTGGTTGAGCCATGTAGACTTCTTCAGAGATCCATCCATCAAGGAATGCATTTTTAACATCTAACTAATACAAGTTCCAATTCTTTGAAGCAACAATAGTTACTAAAACCTTGATTGTTGGCATTTTAGCCACAGGTGAGAAGGTCTCCTCATAATCCACTCCATGGGTTGGAACAAACCCCTTTGCTACTAGCCTTTCTTTGTACCTTTTGATTGAACCATCTGAATTCTTTTTTACTTTGTAAATACACGTAGATCCTATTACCTTCATGCTGGGTTTCTTGGGGACCAAATCCCAAGTATTGTTCTTGAAGTTCTTCAATTTCTTCCTGTATAGCTTCTCTCCATTCTTCCTTCTTATTGGCTTCTTCAAATGAAGAAGGTTCCTCTGGCATAGAATCTTTAGCCATGTATATAGAATGCTTGGTGACTAGTGATGTGTCATAGCCATACCTTATGGGTTTCTTACTCTGCCTTTGATATCTTCTAAGTGCTTGATTGGATGACTCTGGAATGTCTTCCAATTGTTTGAATTTTTTCTTCCCCTTGGACTTCCAAGATTTGAAGTCAATCTGTTCTTCATCTTCTGAGTTGACATCTTCTGATATTCGTGGTTCTTCTTTAGTCAGAGTTGGAAAATCATTTTTCTGCAATCATCTTCAAACCATGAGTTATTTTCATCAAACACCACATCCCTACTAACTATAAATTCTTTGTTAGTGGGATTATACAACCTATATCCTTTCTGATTTTGATCATAGCCAATAAATATACATATTTCAACTTTTGATCAAGCTTTCCTCTGATATGTGAGGGTATATGTGCATAAGCAATGCACCCAAAGATTTTACAATGGTCTAGGGAAGGTCTCCTGCCATTCCATGCCTCATAAGGTGTCATTCCATCCAAGGACTTAGATGGAAGCCTATTAATCAAGTATGTGGCTATGGAAATAGCCTCTACCCATAAGTAATTTGGAAGTTTCTTTTCATTCAATATTGATCTTGTAGCATCTACTATTAGTCTATTTCTTCTCTATGCCACTCCATTCTGTTCAGGAGTGTACCTTATTGTAACCTCTCTCTTTATGCCTCTGTCCTGTAAGAAGGAGTCAAATTCATGTGAGAAATACTCACCACCTCCATCAGATCCGAGCCTCTTCAAGCTTCTACCTATTTGATTCTCAACCATTGCCAAATACTTCTTGAAACAAGTGAAGAATTCATCTTTATGCTTCATAAAGTAAAGAATTGTCCATCTACTATAGTCATCTATGAATGAAACATAATACCTTGATCCTAAGATTGATGGATCTCTGCTAGGACCCCACACATCTATGTGCACAAGCTCCAAGTAGGCTTTATACATGCATCCTTTTTTGTTGAATGGTTGCCTGTGTGATTTGCCAAATTGGCATCCTCCACATTTGTAAATCATGTGTTGCTTGGACACATTTGGAATGCCAAGCACACTCTAATCCCTACATATTTTCTTTAGTGTCCTTTCACGTATATGACCTAATCTCTTATGCCATATCTCCAATTCAGATAGGGTTTGATCTTTGTAATTGAAGAGAGCAATATTTTTGCTATCTTCAACTTCAAATGTAAAGAGTCTACCAGATTTCTCACCTTTTGCAATCCTCTTGAAGCCTTGTTGAGGGTCCTCCACATATGCTCCACGCCTTGTGAATCTAACTTGGAAGCCCTTCTCAACAATATGCCCAACACTCATTAGTTTTTTTGTTATGGTTGGCACATATAATACCTTACTTGAGAGGTTCATGTTCCCATTAGATGCTTTAACATTTCCAATCTTCTTAATAGAGAGCCTAATGTCATCAATTGTTTGGACTGCATGCTTCCCTTTAGGTTCTTTAAGATCAGATAACAATGCTACATTTCTAGCCACATGATTGGAACAACTAGAATCAATATAAAATAGATGCTCATCATATTTACCTTTCTTGGATGTCATGTTCATGATCAATAGAGAATCCTCTTGGTCTTCTCTATAGTTGTTGTAGTCTCTTCTACCTCTGAAGCCTCCTTGCTAGTTGTTGTTGTAGCTTTGGTTGTAGTTATGATGGTAATTGCTTCCTCCGTTATTGAATATGCCTCTGGATTGTCCACAACCTCCTCTGTGGAAGCCTCTTCCTCTCTGATTCTTTGTGTTCTTGAAGCACTCATCTGTGGTATGATTGGTCAAGCCATATATATTGCAAGGTGAAGATCTGTATGATCTTCCCCTACCTTGATTTCCTCCTTTGCCCTTTCTTCTAGTACCTCTTCCTCTACCTGTCAAGTTCACTTGAGAGGTTCTTGCCTCTTCTTCATTCCTTTTACCTTTACCTTTATCTTTACTCTTATTTCTATGTATGTAAAGGGTAGAAGATTGATTACCACTAGAAATATCTCCATTCTTGTTGAGCTTTGTCTCATGTGTGAAGAGTTGGCCCATCAATGTATTGAGGTCAGGTATCGACTTTCCATATATAGGTCCATTGTTGTAGTAAAGGACTCCCACTTGTCATCAGCTTTGATGCCATTTATGATTTGCATTACCATCTACTCCTCCTCTATTTCTTCTCCAATACTTCCAAGTTGATTAGCTACATCCTTCATCTTGGTCACATAGTGAGCTACACTTCGCTTTGGTTGCTTCTTCAAGGTTGTGAACTCCATCCAAAGTTGGTTCTTCCTAGCTCTTGTATTTGATGAGAAGTATGAAGAATTCCAAAGTCTCTTGGGAGGTCTTGCAATTGCTAATATGAGGTAGTAAGAAATCGGATATTGAGTTGGGTATGTAAGACCTGGCTAGAGCATCCTTTGCACACCATGTAGCTAGTCTTTCTTGCTCTTCTCTTATAGGTTAATGTTTGCTTCTGAATATTGGCATTTCCTCATCTATAGAGATGTATCCATACAAGATTCTTCCTTGGAGGTAAGCCTTCATCCTAAAGGACCATGCTGGATAATTACCCTTGTCCAATTTGTCTATGAATGATGGAAATCCATCTCCCATTTTGCTTTGATGTTGCTCTAATACCACTATTTGAGGGGATAGAGGATAGATTCCAGAGATGAAGTGTCTGCAAATCCCTGCTTCACATCAACCAAGAACAAGTTGAGGAGTGTAAAGTAGATCCTTTCAGCTTCCCAGGAATCACAAATAATCACCTAAGTGCTTTGGAGTATGATCCTCTAATCAATGGATCAAAACAAATGAGTAGGAGATTCAACTATGAGCTAAAAATTATTATTTTGGTTTGTACACCTATTGAGTAAAATGAACAGTGCTCTTAACCTACTATCAATTGATCAAATTCCTTTTGGGAGTATCTAACTAACTTAGATATGTACCAATCACAAGTTATTTTTCTTGAAATGATCAAGTGTACTCTGCGAATTATGCTTAGCAAGATAAGGGTACATCCTGATAATTATGGGTTTCAACCGTATGTAGACTAGTGAGCAGAGTTTTAAATATATCTCAAGATTGAGTAAAGCAATGACAATGAACCTTTGTAACAATAAGAAAGAAAGTATGCTGAATCTATAACACTTTAAATCACATCAAATGATCAAATATGTACTGAGAACCAAGTCTGAGAAGTTCATTGTTCTGAGATGAACATGACAGAGAAGAGAGAGTGAGATATGATCAATGTATATGCATTAAATCACATAGAGTTACAAAGACATTGGCAATATATAATTGCACAATTGAGGGTAGTGATGGAGCTATAGGATGAGCTCACTAAGCACTATAGATCCCTCTCAAATGATCTCCAAATCGAGCTCACATTTGTGCGAGATTTTGATCCATCTTTTATAGCTAGAGTTGGAGCTAGTCTTTTAATTCAAAATTCAAGCTCTTACCATAAAGTGAATCCTAAACCTTTAGGACTTTCTTTCTCATCAATCATGTGCCAAGTGATTTGTATTTGATTCCTTCTAAATCCACATGAGAGTAAGTGCAATTAACATATGCACTTTTACAAGGATAAATGTAAATGCTTTTTACAAGGATATTCATATGTGACTTTAAATGAATATATGAAGTGAATGCTAATTGTCCAAGTATGTAGGCTTGGACTCATGTGCACCAAAAATATAGACTATGAGAAAACATTCTCACCAATTGCAAAGATGACTACAATCAAGACATTGATAAGTGTAGCTGCTGCAAGAAATTGGAGACTCCTCCAACCTGATGTAAAAAATGCATTTCTAAATGGTTGGATAAGTGAAGAAGTATACATGTCACAACCTCCAAGTTTTGAAAACCCTAATCATGCATCTTATGTTTGAAAAAGGGTTCAAACGTAGCAACTCAGATCCTTCTCTATTCATCAAAAGGGATCACAACAAGGTTATCTATCTATCTGTATATGTAGGTGATATTATTGTGATAGGTGATGATCTGAATGGCATTCAAAGGATCAAGAGACACATGAAAGAGGAGTTCAAAATCAATGACTTAGATGAGTTTAGATATTTCCTAGGTATGCAATGATATACACAGATTAAGGAATGTTTTTGACTCAGAGATGATACATTCAAGATCTACTTCTTAAGTTCAAAATGGAGAAGATTAAACCTATAGGTACGCCTTTGGAGATGAATCATAAACTTAGTGTTTATGAAGGTGAGAAAATTGAAGAATGAAAGAATATCAAAGCTTGGTAGGTAGCTTGATATATGCTACTCATACAAGACCAGACATATCCTATAGCGTGGGAGTGCTTAGTCAGTTCATGCACTCACCAAGAGGAACACACATGGATGTAGCTAAGAGAGTACCTAAGTATCTCAAAGGTACAATCAATGAAGGTATATTCTATCCTTACTCTTCAAATTTGGATATCAAAATCTATTCAGATGCAAATTGGGCAAGAGTGAAGGATGATAGAAAAAGTAACTTTGGTTACTTAGCATTTACAGGTTCAAAGCTATAGTTGCTTTATCCTCAACTAAAGCAGATTATAGAGGTTTGATCATAGCAACTCAAGAGGTGATATGGTTAAAAGCATTGTATATAGATTTGGGACTTGTGAGTTCCAAACCTCACATATTTGGAGATAATGTACGTTCCATGCATCTAGTAGCAGACCCTATTTTCCATGCAAGAACCAACCACATAGAGGTTCAATTACCACTTCATCAAGGAGAAGCTCATGGCAAAGGAGGCTGATATTTCTTTTGTTCCAACTGAAAAGCAAGTAGCAAATATGATAACGAAGGCACTTGATGGAATAAAGCTTTGCAGATTCAAATCAATGGCAAGTATTCAACCTATTAGAGAATGAAGACTCAAGCATACTTTAGCTTGAGGGGGAGCTATTGAAAAATCAAGCTTACAGTATGCTTGAGGTGGATTTCATCTACATCAAATGCTATTGCTTGGATTACGTTGAAAGAATATCTGTTGGAGAGTTCTTTTAGTTATGGTCATTTATTGTATTTTTTTAAACGATTATTTATGGATCCTTTATCACTGTAAAAGCCTAGAGTTTTAAACATGTAAAAGTAGAAAAAGGGAGCTAAAATTCCATGAATTTGAGGTGGTTGATTTGCAATCAATGAATCAATTAATCACCTAAAAGTAGATGAACTAGATCTTTACATTTCCTAGATTATAGGAAGGTGAATTGATTCCCTCCAACAACCTTTACCACCTTCGTTGAACTCAAAACCCACTTGTAGAAGTCATGGAGCAATTGACAAGTCTATGTAAAGACTTCAAAACACTTTTACATTACATGGAAACAATATACATACACTTGTGGCCATCATTGTCTTGCTCCTTCATTTTTTTGCATCATCTTCTTCAACAAGAGTAACCTAGAGGATGCTGCTCTCTCTACAGAGCTCCAAATTGGATGAGAGGTGACTCATTGGAAAGATATTAGTGTTTAGTTTATGTGTATAATGTTTCAAAGCATTTGCTCTAGTAGATTTGGTGACATCTTAGTTTCTTTTGTCTCGGGATCTATCTCTGCACATTCTTGAAAAATAGGAGGTACCACTATTGAGTGTCTAGTTCATTCTTATTTCTTGTACTCTTGTGCATTCTATACACTCAACGCTATGCGTATCACTTATCCAAAAGGATGTTTTCTAATTGTAAATCACACTGGTCCCTATGAGCATTTGAAGTTGATTGTCTCATCCAAAGATAGTAAGTTTTTGAGCTAGTAATGCGCAAACCTATTTGTTTTGTGTTGACTCTTTCTCCTTGCTGTTTCAAAGTATGTAATGCATTTTATTGCACTTATCACATTCCTTTAAGGACTAAGAGTTGGTCTTGTGCTGCTTGGCTGGACCGAGCTTCGTTGCTTTGCAAATCACTTTTCTACCTCCTACAAGCTTCCCCAAGTTCTTTCAGTGGCACTAGTGCTAGATCAAGATGGGTGACAAATTTCCCTCAATGATTGAGAAGCTTGATCGACACAACTATGTAGCTTGTCAAATCATAATGGAGGCTTATTTTCAAGGTAGAATTCTTTATAGAATTGTAACAGGTGATGGAGCTATGCCTATTCCAAGATCCAAAGGAGAACCTACACAGCAAGAGACAGATAAGCTCACACTTTTGTGCGCAAGGGATGCTTAAGCAAGGTTGTACATAACTAAACTCTATCTCTGAATTTCTATTACCACATATTAGAGGATGCAAAACATCTCAAGAGACTTGGGATGCCCTCGAGACTTTTTTTCTGCTAGTATCAAAGCAAGAAAGAATCATCTTTGGAACAAGTTCAACCAAATAAAGAAGACACCTAAACAAACCATCACAAAGTTTGTTACCAAGGTCAAGGAGTTTTTGGATTGGTAGGGGTATTTAGTCATATGTAAAATGGGAGGATCAATTTTTTCGCGAATATTTTGAAAGATGCATTAACAGTTTTAAAAGATGTGCGGACAAAAAGTGTCCATTCAATTCAAGTTCTTGTTCTTACCTTATCTAAAGTAAGAATAAAAAACTACATTGACTGGACACTTTTTGTTTGCCCATTCTTTAAAATTATTTCTCCATCCTTCAAAATCTTCAAGATAAATTTGCTCCTCCCATTTTACATGTCAACTAATACCCTCCTTGGTAACTGCTATTTAATATTTGTATAATTAGCAGCACAGGTATTAGGTCGACTAAAATAGGAGAAACATATGTGTCAAGAAGATTTTAAAGGTTGGGTGGACAATTCTAAAGGCTAGCTGGACAAAACATCTTCATTCGATACAGATATGTATAATTTGACTTACTCTCATAACATGTGTATGTGTGTATATGTGTGTGTATGTTTATATGTGTGTATGCATTCATGTATATTATGTGTATGTTTATATATGCATGTATTTATATATACATATATATATATATATATATTTATGCATATATATATAAATAGATAGAAAATTGAAAATTATACCTTAATAGTGTCTAAACAGATACATTACTCCATCCAAAACGATTTTGAAGATTGAGAATAAGTAAGCTCGCACTTAGTCTTGTCAAACGACTTCCTTCATATACGTGCTTTAGACATTCCTCTCGAAGATATTTCTCATTTTTAGAAATATCAATGCTCTCACTGTCATTTTGATACCAATCCTCAATAAAATCTGCCATGCCATCATCTTCATCATTGTCACACAAATCTTGTACTTTATCGTCTTTTGAATATAGATCTTTCAACCTTGCATATTCCACAGGATTACTTTTGCATAGCCTCCTCATAGAAGCTTCTGATAAATGAGGTCTTACTTGCAATTGTGAATGGTGTGGAGGAATATCATCAACATCATACCTTGGAATCTACACATATAAATAAAATTCATTAGTATTCCATAAATGAATAAAAAGTAAACTTTAAATATAAAATTAAGTATATAAGTTATTAAATATGGATAGAAAATTTTTATTCTCTCTAGCTAAAAGGTGCTCTTGGAGGTCTACGCCATCCATAATTCACTAATAGTTCATCACTGGCATGTAATGTAGTAATAGCATTGACAACTATGTATCTTGATACATCTCTACTCATGTATGGTGATTCATGACTATTTTCACGCTCCTCAAATGTGCAATTAGTCCTTGAACTATTATGTAACCCTCGACTACTATTTATTAAATCTGGTATATTTCCATGTGTGTAAGGTCTTCCATCAATATATACTCTTTCATTTTCTACATGTAAAATCCTTCTACTAGTAAGGGATGCTGCGTTCAAGCATATTCCATAAGTACTCATGCTTTGAACATAACGTGAAAGTCGATGCCAATCTCCCCATCCATATATAGGACCACAAAATGACATAAGAGTGACTTCAGAGTTCGGAGGCACATACAAATCCTCTACAATAAAGAGACCACGACCAGCATAAGTAATAGTGGATGGAGCAATCATATAGCGATTACCCCAAAAGTTGAAAACCTCTCCATCCAAAGGAAGTGGTCCTCTATTCCATCCTCCATATCTTCTTCTATCATATGTCTGTACTAAAGAACGATCACGAGCTGGCAATGGATAATCTCTAGCCGTTTCAGTCTCTAAACCAGGAGGTAGAGGATTTCTAGAAACCTCTGCTTGTAATTGATGAGTAGCAAGTCCATGACGTGTACGAGGTATATTAACATTATGAGAAAAATTATCATCATCATCATCATCATCATCGAGCAAGTATTCCTCTATATCAACAATAATTTGATTTTGTATATGGTTTTTAAATAAAATAATGACAGTAATATATATATAAAATACATACCCAAGCATTATCACGTTGACCAGGTGATGGTGCACGCACAAAAGTACCATACTTTGCCTCATGTTTAATACATTCCAATCGTGGTCTTTGATACGTGCCATAATAAGAGTTACACCAACATATAATATGCTCTTGATAGTAAAATTCATCATAATTCCTATCGGAGGACACATGTGAAGTCGTTGCATGGGTAGGAGGTGGTGGAGTACCCTCTGATTGATCAGAATCTACACATAATAAGAAACAAAAAAAAAAAAGTTATGTATCCATTAAATATATTTAAAATGAAATGTTTGATATACTTACAGTATATAGTCGTTGCACAATGAGGAGACGGTGGTGAGTTCCATCTGATTGATCAGAATCTACAAATAATGGTATTTGATACTAATAATCTGATTATCTACATATACAAAAAATTCACATATACATATTTACACATACACACATATTCACATATACACATTTACACATACACACATATTCACATATACACAACTACACATTGTTGTGGGATAAATGCATGTATTTTGTATGAATGAGTGTATATGCATGCATGTGTGTGTACGTATATATGTGCATATGTATATGTGTGTTTATGTTATATGTATGTATATGTGTATATGTGTATATGTGTATATGTATACATATATGTATGCGTATATGTTTGCATGTATATGTGTATGTGGGTATGTGTATGTGTATGTGTATGTATTCTGATTTTTTTTTCTGTTTGAGATTAAATTAACAAGAGATATTGTATGGTGGAAAAAAATAAGAGGCAACCTAACATACCACCTGAGACGTGGCAGTTTTTTCGTAGACAGCTACGTCTTCAGGAGTCATTTCCTCAGAAGGTACACAAATTAATAGTTTATATTTATAATTTTTATAGATTTTAGTAATTTTTTACATTTAATTTATGTATTTTTTTCTTAAATAAACAGGCTGCTGCAAAGAAGAGAGTGGAGTCTGGCCACACATCGCACCTAGGCCAAATGGGCCATAATGGTTTTGTAGCTACATTTGTAAGTATATGTGTTATTGTGAATATATTTTTTATTTTAGTTAAAATGCAAGCAACTCATCTTTTTTATTTGTTTCAATGCAGCGAAAGGATTATGGCCGATAACCTATGAAACATGAGATCGAGTATGCTACACATTTTTGATATCGGCGTTTGAGCGAGTATATGCGAGATCATCCTCATGCCTTTGTGAGTATTATTAAATTTTATATAATTATTTTATTTTTATGAATGGTTTAATTGTTTTATTTATTTATGTTTGTTATATGTAATATAGGAGTATTATGGAGAGACAGATATGGATGAGGTGGAGAGACAGACATAGGAGGGACGATCTCGATCGTCACAGGGTGATCACAACGATGAGGATGAGGATGATCAGGATGATCATGATGCTGTTGATGATGATGATCATCATCATGATGATGATGATTAGGATTTTAGTTGATTATGACATTGGATTATATGTATTTACATTGATATATATATATATATATATATATTATCTATATATTTTTCATTTCAGTTATGTTTTGAATTGTGTGTATGGTATTAAGTAATGAAGAGTTTTGTTCTATTGATTGTTATTATTGTTTATATTAAGCATGTGTTTTAATACTTTAATTATATAATTCATTCATATGTGTGTACGCAAGTGTATATGTATGTGTGTGTATATGTATGTATGTGCATGTGTATGTGTGTGTATATGTATGTATGTGCATGTGCATGTGCATGTGTAAGTGTATATGTGTGTATGAGTATGTGCATGTACATGTGTATGTATGTGCATATGTATGTGCATGTATATGTGTAACTCTATGTGTATATGTGTGTATGTGCATGTATATGTGTATATGTAGGTATGTGCATGTGTGTGTGCATGTGTATATGTGTGTGTACGTATATGCATATATATGTGTATATATGTGTATATATGTGTATAATGTATGTATATGCATGCGTAAATGTATGAAACATGCATGTGTATGTGGATGCATTTCCATTTGCATCCATGTGCATGCATGTGGATGTGCATATACATGTATTTATGTATATGTTAATGTGTGTATGTGTGTGTGTATATATATATATATATATACATATATATAGCCACACTGGGACTGAGACTATATATATATATATATATATATATATATATATATATATATATATATATATATATATATATATATATATATATATATATATATATATATATATATATATATATATATATATATATATATGCAATAATGCATGCATGTAAGTCTTTTTATGTGGTTGTAGAAATGTTTGTGCATATGCATGTGCATATATGTGTATGTCTAAGTGTATGTGCACATGTATGTGTGTGTATATATGTGTGTGTATGTGCATGTGTATATGTGTGAAAGTGCATCTTCATCATGTATAAGTATATAAGTGCATATCAATAAGTGTGAGTATGCTATCTAATGAAAATAACACAATTCAAATGATATACAAAGAATAGAAATTGTACTTACAATAGTTAGCCATACTTTTTGCTCGGTTAGCTTCTTGAATAACCTGCAATAAAGAGAGAAAGAAGAGAGAGAGAGAGAGAGAGAGAGAGACAGAGAGAGAGAGAGAGAGAGAATTCAAAGAGAGAAAGATGTAGAAAGAGAGAAACAAAGACAGAGGGAGACAACAAGAGAGAGCTTAGGCAAAACAACAATTATGCATATACTTGTTTCAGCTCGTAAGCGCAGCGCAATTGCGAACGTTGGAGAGCTCTTCGATCAGATGCGTGAAAATGCCGATCGAAGAGCCTCCAACGTTTTAATTTTTTTCTATCAACAGACCGTTGTGTAAGCGATGCTAACATGTCAAAAAAACCACTTTAATCAACGTTGCACAAGCGACATTTTTTAGCGTCGCTTATGCGATGCAAAAAGCGTCGCTTATGCGATGCAAAAAGCGTCGCTTATGCGATGCAAAAAGCGTCACTTATGCAACGCTAATTAAAGCCGTCATGTTAGCAACGCTCTATGCAAGCGTCGCACACCTCGTCGTGCCACACATCGAAAAAAACGTCGTTTGGCTCGTTGTTTAATCGACGGTGTGTGCTTGATGTTCATTGCAATGCGTTTTGCAATTTTATAGCGACGAAATTGTGTCACCTTAACCGTCGCTATGCGCCCATATTCCTTGTAGTGTCTCTATGGTATTTCCATACTGGAATTGAGTCCTGAATGCCTCTTTCAATAAGTCCCAAGTTGTAAAATGGTTCTTGGCAAATTGGCTGAACCATTTATTAGCTAATCCTTCTAATGTGGCAGGGAAGAGTATCAAGAATGCATCCTCTCTTCCCATTAAGCCCTTGGTTTTGCATAATGCTAAAAACCTTCTAATATGCTCATCCGGGTCTTCTTGAGCTAAGCCTTTGAAAGAAGGAAACTTTATATTTAATCTTGACAATAGGGTTTCCAAGTCTACCTGACCTGCCATGCTCTTTACTGATGAAAGTTGAAGAAAGTGGACTGGAGGATCTTCTAATAGCCTTCCTTCTTGTTTACTTGCAGGTGACCCTCAATGTTTGGGACCGAGTTGCGATCATGGGCTATTCATAGTCCGCTTAGTATGAGATAAATGACAAGAATATTTACCTCTTAGCTCAATGAAGTGGCCTGTAGTACTGTCGACACTTGACCTCTTCCACACTTTGCACTTGGAATCTGCTATGCTCAAATCTCCTTGGAGTCGCACCAAGCATGCCAAATTTTGTTGGAGGATTCTTGGACAAGAAGGGATTTGAGTGTTTGTAGGAGAAAAGGTAAAGACAAGAAGAAAGATACACACTGGAAGCCTCTATCAATTGATTATAAGAAGAAAAATACAATGGTGATGCCCAAATACAATCCAATGCTTCTGTGCAAAATCCCACAGAGAGCTCAAACACAAAATACCAAATACCCAAGGGTCTTGTTGCTGCCGGCCTTCTCTGCACCAGACCTCCACCTCCTCCAAGCCTGCACTTGTGCACACCTTGCACCAAGCTTCCAATAAGGGGGAGGGATGGATACCTTCTATCGACATGCACACAGCTTCAATGAGACCTTGGGATCCTTGGGGTGAATAGCTTAACACTTCTCTGCACACTTCCTTAGTCACTCTTCATGCACACCTTGCACTTCACTTCTTTGCATCGCACACTGTGTGTCTCTTGCACTTCTCTCTCTTGCCTAACTTAGACTATGCTCACTCTTGCTTAGTCTTGCTTACACTTGCTTGCTCCAAGAATAGTCCTTGCCTTCATTTGAGTGTCGATTTACGTACGCTCCTAACTACAAGAGTATCTTGGTGCTCACTTTGATAGTCCCAAGATTCTCTCCAAAAGTGGGCAGCCAACGAATCCCTGTTTTGTCCTGTAGTGACTTTAGGCTAAAACAAAAGTTTTAATTGGGGGGCCATACTTTCACTTCTGCGTATGCTACCGCTTCACATACCTTCACATTTTCCTTTTAAGTCTTCACTCGTGCACCTAAGAGAGGATTCACCTGAACCTTCCAACCACTTTTAAAAACACTTTGAACCTTAGGGAAATTAGAGAAATACCTCTGCAACCTGCAAACAACTTTCTCCAATTTACCCTTTGTGAACAATTAATTGTGCACTATCTATGCACTTTGACACCTGAACTTCGACACTTTGACTTTGCCCATGCTGATTTTGACCTTGACCATGTTGATTTTGACCAGTATGACTTTTAGGAGCTCAACACTCCCTCTATACCCACCATGTATACATGAGAAAAAAGGAGGCCTTTTAAAGCGCAACCTCACTCACGTCCCAAAAAAACCAATCACCCAAAACTAAGCAAGACATAAGTGAAGAAGATTCAAGGAGCACGTATACCATTGCCTGCCTTTGGAATGAACCTATTGATAACATAAGAAAAGCCGAATCCGATAAGTTGCTTACTTTAAAACCAGCCATGAACATATAATAACTATACCTTGGTCAGCATGGGCCTTGAGTGGATCGATCAATTACTAGCCAACATCTTATCCCCACAAGTACATGCATGCAAAAGACACACCCATCCAGGTGATCGTTGCCCACCTCTCTATCTCTCCCCCTTAGGAGTGGAAACTTTTTCTTTTTCTTTGTTTATTTTAATTCATGAGTTGGCCTATGTTGCAACTAGATGCGAATCGTGGCGTGACCACCCGGCCAAGTTTGTTCCACTCGTCTACTAACACAACATAGTGCACAAAAAACATATACACGATGTATGTATAGATATACACATGCTAACTCATAGCAAAGGTGGGTGCAACTCGTGGTCTCGACCACTCGTCCAAGATGGTTCCGCTCACCTATCAACTTGCTATGGTGCATAGCACAAAATAGATATAGACACATAACTATCCAAGCCTATGATGAAGCTGCTAGCTCGTGGTCCTGACCAATCGGCCATGATGACTCCACTTGCCTACTAACTCGTCATAGCACATTGCCACACATATATACACATTTTTGTTTTTGTTTTTGTTGTTTTGTTTTTTCAATGTTTTTCATTTTTTTCATTTCCCATGTCCTGAGAGTTAGGGAGAGATAGAAAGGAGCATCTCCCCCACCCTTCTCGTATATCATGCATATACAAAAAGACAAAGAACACATCCATGGAAGTTGATAGATCAATCTTCCCTTCGCCATTAGCTTCTAGGGCGTAAGGATTATATGGCAGACTAGATTAATTGCAAATAGGCTTACCAAACTGAATTTCCCTATCTTACCTTTAAGTCCCTTCCTCCGGTGCGATGTAGCATGGTACCCTAAAAAATTCCTACCTAGTCTCGTTCATAGGCCATGATCAACGCTCTCTAGAAGGTTAGTCAGGCTTTGCTTCAAGTGGCTCATCATTGTTACATATAACTAGCTAGTCCACCCATGCCCAATAGATATCATTTACTCATTAGGTATTTCTCGTGTGTTATCATAAAAAAGGTACCGGTCTTCTGCATACCCAACCTAGCCAAGCAAATACTCCTTAAACTAGGGGAATGGGAAGTCAATGTCAAGACCTTGGTTCCAAAAATGTACCAGCCAATGGGCCTCCTCCATGTTGTATTTCATCCGTAAGCTCTCGACCAGTATCCCCATGCTTGCTAATGCTTGATTTGCAAAATATACCACAAGATCGAATAGAGCATTTTGGTACACTTGATCTGCCATCATTCGCCTAGTCCCTAATGATCCTGCGTAACAACACACTTGGTTTATTAGTTTCCGTAGTCTCAACAAATAGGAAGTAAACTGTTTGATAAAAAAGAGAATGCCACTCTTGCTTTGTTCTTGTATCTAGCCACACATCTCTTGTAGTATCAACCAAATCAAGAAAAAGGACTCCATAGTCCAATGGTTCACTCGAAGTCCCTTTCGTGCATCCTCTCCAACCATCCTCTATACATTCCACTAGCTATCTAGATACCTATCTCCATAAGACCTCAAACTCATGACCTTGCCACACTCGACACAAGCCAATCCTAACTCTTTTAGCTCACCATAATTATTGTCAGTACCCTTTGCATGAGGCTCTTTATTCATCATACCCTTGTATGGTTCATTTTCCAATGTGTGCTTTCTCCTAAGTCCCTCATGTTTGGAAGTACTCTTTTCACAAGCATTTTGGTTCCCCTTGTCTCTACCCTCTAAGATGTCTCACTTTCAATCATCTATTTCCTTACTAGAACCATTTTTGTCTATACACCACTTCTCTCTTCCAGATCTACCCTTGCCCTTGAGGCCTTTCCTGCACATGTCACTACTCCCAAAGTTATGTGCATTTCTTATGCTAAAAGGTTGGTGACCATCTTGTTTCCCCATTAGCTTTATGATATCCTTGATCATGAGATTTAGAAGGACCAATCCCACCCTTCAAAGGATTTCTTCTCCTTATGGAAAGCTCGGCCATTTTGCTAACTACCTTCTCTTCCTCTATAAAACCTACCTCTACCATCTCACCTTCTTCCATCTTTTCTCTCTCTTGATTCCTGAATAGCATGCATGCACCACTGGCCAACACTTCTTTAGCTTCTCCTTCCGTATTTGGATTTACTTCCTCCAACTCGACTCTCACATTCACTCCTCGTGCGCTCAACTCTCTTTCCATCATCATCTTGGACCCTTGACACTTATCCTAAAGTTCAACTTCTAGAGCCTCAACTTTTTTCCTCAAGTGTCTTACTTCCATTGCGATGGCCAGTTCAGGGTTTGATTCATCTTCTAGGATTCCTACCTCTAGGTGATTGTTGGTCTTGCCCATCTTTGGGCCTATATGCATTGTATAGCACTCAAATTGGCTTGTACTTGCCAAGCATCCAAGCAACTCCTGGTCTGAGTCATCTTTGTAAGCAAATGGATTTGCATAATCACTTTCATGTTTTGGGGTGTGGATGATTGCAAACTAAACCCATCTTGGAGCAAATCCTTGTAAGTCTTCGTGTTCAAAGCAAACCTTATTCGATCTTTTTCCTGCTTTACTTTCTCTTTTTCCTTTTTATCCATTTCATTTACTGTCGTCAAATTCTTTCCAGATGAGTTTGAAGAAACCTAAATTTGCATGTGATCAAATTTTGGCCCAATTGTAATAAAGCCTATGCACTAGTCATGCATGCAATTGGCTTGTACTAGCCATGGCCATTCCAAGAAGATGGAGAAAGTGGCTTCCGTGGTTCTTGGTCTAACTATCAAGTAGTCAATGCTAAAATCTAATCCTCCAACAACTATACTCACATTTTTCAAAAGACTAGCCGGTTTCACTTGAGTTTGGTCAGCCATCCTTAAGGACATTAGAGTGTCCTCCATGTGTGCAAGTCCAAGAGCCTTCATCATGTATTCAGTCATCAGATTGATGGCTACCCCACTATCTAACTAGGAATCCGAGAACACATATCCCTTAATTTGTATAATCACGACAAGAGCATTTGAATTGATGTGTGTCAGAATGCTCTGAATGATGCCATGAATCTCTTTCTCTCATTTTTTTCTTATCTTGGGATTTCAAAGGCTTGTTGATACACTCATTATAGAACTACTTCCTACACAAGGGAGAGTACCTCAGCAGAGTACGAATGTCTAGAGTCACTTCTATTTTAGCCAACTTCTATACTATGTCAGTTTCTTCCTCGCTTTGCTTTTCCTTTCGACATTTCATACTCTTCAACCTCTTGGGGAATGGGAGAATGCTAGGCACAAATTTTTGTGTCACTGGCGAGAGTATTTCTATTTCATCTCCTTCTTCCAATTCTTGTTGCTAAAAAAGTCCTTCCACTTCACCATGCTCAGGTTTCTTTCCTTTGTTGACATGTTCACTCCCTCTTTTTGCATCCCTTTTTAGATATTCTTGAGTCCTCATGACCAATGCCACAATAGGCTCTTTTTGCATCCCCTTGTCAGCTTCCACAAAATGCATGGAAGAGCTGGATCCTTCCTGAGGATTAGGTGTCCTAAACACCACTCCTACTATAGGAATTTGCTCTTGTAATTTAGGAATGGGGTGTGCCTAGGTCTCAACATAGTGTGGAATGGGGTGTGCCTAGGTCTCAACATAGTGTGAAGGTTCAACTGGCCCTTTCCCTTTGCTAGTTTCAGCTCTCCTTTTCAGACAATAGTCATCAAAATGCCCCTCTCCACTATAGTACCTACATACCAAAGTGTACCCAACCAACTTTCTCTTGTTTGGACAGACTTGTGCTATGTGTCCATCACCTCCACATTGCTGATGTATGAAACACCACAAGAAATGAATTAATGTGACACTAGAACACCTGTATGGTCACCATTAACTCATTGCCACTCCAAACTTTGAGAAATGATAGCCTAAAGTGAGAACTTTGCTTCTACAGAAATTCCTAGTCACCGAAATGACATACCTTCAGTATTTTGCTAATTTCTCCTAGCTCAAGTATTATTTCTCCATGAAATTTTATAGGCTAAAACTAGAAGAGTAGAGCTTTCCAACAAGCTATCATACACATCAAACGAATCTCTAGAACTCAAGTTATGGCCCTCACAAGATCACCATGTATGACTTCCAAAAGTGGAATTTTTTCTTGTTTTAGTAATCATGGGTGTCTAAAAATAAAAAATTCGATGCCTGGCGTCCAGTTTCAGCCAAAGTCGATGCCGGGCATCGACTTTGAGCTTTTTTAGGCTCTTTTTCTGCACCATAAATACTCTCTTTTACACACACATGAATAAGACCACTTGTATGCTAGAAGTCGATGCCGGGCATCGACTTTATGCTGAAACTCGATGCCAGGCATCGAGTTGCTCCACAAACTTCATGTTTTTAGAAGATTCAACAACAGGTAACACACAGAGAATGAAAACAACGACTTATCAGCCAAGATTTGATGCCAGGCATCGAATTGCTCAGAAAACTTAAACTTTTGAATTCATCACACATTAGGCAAGCATGGAGATGATGGAGAGAGACTCATACACAGAACTTTACTCAGTTCTTTCTCATAGCTATGAAAACTCAGAAGTTTTACAGATGCTTTCTCACTCAGAAGCCTGACTATACTCAGTTGTATAAAATGAACTCCTTCTCTCTTTCTATCACTCTCTTTCACTTCTTCTCTCTCTCTCTCTCTCGCCGCGTCAGTTAATACAAACTAACTTATATAGATTTTCTCATTCCTGTGACTTTTAAAAAACTTCTAGAACTAAAGTGAACTAACTTTACAAATATGATACACTTGTGAATTTATCCCTTCACATAGGCATGGGGTTTTCTTCCTAAGATTGGACCTTCAAATATATGTCCAATTAGTGATTGTTTCTCCAACAACTCCCCCTCAATCATTAATTGACATTCTTTGTTTCTTCATATCATCTTCTTTTCTTTTACTCTTGCCATGCTTTTGAATCTGCTGGTCTTCACACCATCCAAGCTCTTTGTCATTATGTCTACTAAATGATCTTTAGTAGAAATGTACTCCACTTCAATCTCCTTCTCCATTGCCTTTTCTCTGAGAAAATGATACTGTATCTCTATGTGCTTTGTCCTTGCATGAAAAACTGGATTTGCTGCAAGATAAAGTGAACTCATATTATCTCCATGTATTGTAGGTGTACCTTGATCAATGCCTAAGCTTTTGAACAATGTCTGCATCCATATGACCTCCTTAGCTGCTTCCACAAGTCCTTTGTACTCTGCTTCAGTTGATGATAATGCAACTGTATGTTGTTTCTTTGAACACCAACATACAAGCTTATCACCAATATATATCATGTAACCATGAGTTGATCTCCTGCCATCTTGATTACCTGCCCAGTCTGAGTCACTGTAGGCTCTCAACTTCAAATCTGATGTAAAAGGATAATATAATCCTTCCTTTATAGTACCTTTGATATATCTGAGAACTCTTTGACCTGCAATCCAATGTGGGTCCTTTGGACAATGCATGAATTGTGACAAAACTCCCACTGCATAACTAAGATCAGGTCTTATTAGTGTAGCATAAAATCAAACTACCCACAAGAGATTGATACTTCCTCATATCTTTGTATTCTGCACCATCATATTTACTGAGCTTGTGATTAACTTCGAGTGGAGTTAAAGCTTCTCTGCAATTTTCCATATCAAACTTCTTCAATAGATTCAGAAGATACCTTTCTTGTGATACATATATGCCATGATCTGTATAAGTGACTTCCATTCCAAGAAAGTATGATAACTTTCCTAGATCACTGATCTTGAATTCTTTTTCAAGTAATCTCTTTACCTCCTTGATTCCTTCATCTGAAGTACCTGTGATTATAATGTCATCTACATAAATACAAATGTAGATTGTACCTTCCTCTGTTCTTTTGATAAGTAGACTTGGATCTGCTTTTGAACTTTGATATCCAAGATCATTGAGGTACTTCACCAGTCTATAGTTCCAAGCTCTTGGAGCTTGCTTCAATCCATACAATGCTCTTCTCAACCTGCAAACAAAATTTGGATACCTGGAATCTAAAACCCTTGAGGTTGTTCCATGTATACCTCATCTGATATGTATCCATTCAAGAACGCATTCTTTATATCCAATTGACTTAGAGTCCATCCTTTTGAAGCTGCAATAGCAATGATTGTCCTTATAGTTGACATCTTAGCTACAGGACTGAATGTCTCATCATAATCTATGCCATATGTTTGGGCATAACCTTTCACCCCCAGTCTAGCTTTGTATCTGGCTATACTTCCATCTGCAAGCTTCTTCACTTTATAAACCCATTTATTTCCAATTACTTTCTTACCATTTGGTTTAGGAAGTTCCCATGTCTTGTTCTCCTCCAGTGCATTGAACTCTTCCTTCATTGCTTCTTCCCATTGCTTCTTACCTTTAGCTTCATCATAGTTCTGAGGTTCTTCATCATCTTTGACCATATATGCATAGTTCTTCTGAGTTATGTAAGAAGTATCATAAGAATACCTTTCTGGTTGTCTTCTAGTCCTGCTTGACCTTCTTAGTTCACATTCTTCATAAGTATCTGGATACACCTCTTCATCAAATATAGGAGCTTCTTCATTCCTTCTTGTTAATCCACTTCTGGATGTACTTGCTTGCATATAGTCTTCATCTCTATTTACCTGCACAATTGATTTTCCTTTCTCACATCTTCTTACCTCTTCTTCAAATTCTTCAGCTGTGTGACTTTGATCTGCATACCAACTTTTCTGTTCATCAAATGTAACATCTCTAGAAACAAGAAATTGTTTTGTTAGAGGATTCCACAACCTGTAACCCATCTGCTTTTCATCATAACCAATGAACACATATTTTTCTGCCTTTGGTTCAAGTTTATGCCTAAGCTGTGATGGCACATAAGCATATGTTGACCTAAGCTTCAACTTAGGGACTTGCGGAGAAAGAGACTATACCTCAATCCCCTCACAAGTGCATATAGTGGGGATACACGCTTTTAATTATCAATCCAAAGAGTATACAAACCTAGCCGAGTGTATGAAGACATGCAATCACGTAATGGTCAATGCAAATGAATTACTCAAGAATGAAAATGAGGCAAATACTTATCCTAACAAGCTCCAACTGTAGGTCAAGACGAAACGATACTTGGTGCAGCAGCCGTCAGTATTTTGGACTTTTCTCCCAGCTCAGAGCTCCAAACATAGCGAATAGCATATGCGTTTCGAAGCTCTCGAGAAGACGCATCCAATGGCAGTGGTCTCACTCAATTCCGACGCTTCTACTTCAAGTTATGACAGAAATACTGAATCGCGAAAATACTTTCCTACGCTTCAGCACTTCCTACACCTCGCACACACCTCTCCTACAACAAAGAAACACTCTCAAGGATAGACAACACTCACAAGCACTCTTTCCAAGCAATACACATGCATACAAGCTCACGAAGAAGGAGATGAAGAGGGAAGAAGACACAAATTCGAATTTCTGTGCTCTCTCTTCTCACAATGGCAAAAAGTCCTTTATAAAGAGTCACATTTGACTTATATACTAGTGCCCTAAAAATGGTCCTTTCACACAAGTAAGTGTAGGGTGCTTTTCCAAGAGCTTTCTTCTCCAAATTGGATTTGCTGCTTCAAACTCTACCTGAGTATATTTAAAAGTATCATACCGAAAATGGAGATTTTGATCAGGTTCCTTATTTGTAGTATGTTTTATGTAGTGCCTAGTTTGTTCCTTCAGAAGCCCGTATGGTACATTGAATGGCCTTAGTATTTGCTCCAGTTGCTTGCTGTCGATTTGAGCCTCTTTCATTAAAGTGATGATTTGATCTTCAAATTCAGCCGTAAGCTGGGACACCAGTAGTGCCCTTTCTGTTCTGCTCAGCTCTGCAATTTTTCGTGTGTTAGGTTCTAATGGAACCTCCTTTTCCTCCCTTATTGGTGAATTATACAAGGGGGGAGAGAGAGGGCGTACCTCTTCCTCCACAGTAGCCGAGGTCCCTGGCGGAACTACTGGTGTCCCCTGCTGTGCTTGCTGCTTTAATTGCTCCTGAAGTTGTTTGATTAAATCATCTTTTTGTCTGATTTCCTCTTCGGCCTTAGCAATAGTTGCTTGATGTTTCATTAGTTCTTGGGCCACAATGTTCATGTGCTCCGTGTCTTCCTTGCACTGTCGCAGGTAGTTATTTTCTGCTTTTTTCCATTTCATTCTGAGGGCTGTTGTGTCCTCCATATACCTCTTTTCCCAATCTGTTATGACTTCTTGCTCCTGCCTGAGCTGATCTTGTAATTTAGTGATCTGATCTTCCAGGTCTTTGATATTCCTTTGTGGGTCATCAACAATTGCCAGTGGCTGATCACTGATGAGAGCTGTCATTAGTTCTTTATTTCTTTGTCTAATGTTGTCAGCTTCCTCCATACTGACTTTGAGCTGAGCTTCTAATATTTTGCTACGTGCTTGAAGGCGTGTCTTCTCAGTCTCGCTCGCCTCTAATTTCTTTGTTAATTCCTGTACTTGGTCTTTCAATTTTGTCTGCTCTGTTTCTAGCATACTGTTTTGTGTTTTGACCTCTTGAAGTTCCTTTTCTTTGTTTAGAGCTTGTTCTTGCACTTTGGATAGTTCTTCAGAAAGCTCTTTGCCTGTTTTCTCAAGTTCTTTCTTTTCTTGCATGGCTTGGTCGTAATCTTCATCAGCATCAAGCATTAACTGTTGTGTATCCAGAGCTGTTCTAATCATATCTTGCACAACAGGCTTGAGCTGAGCGATGTCTACATTTAGCCATGTCTTTGGTATTTCCGGAGTCTCTCCTATTTGCACATCTTTGCCTTCTGCCACCTGAAGTGTCTCGTTATGTGGCTGTCTAACTTGTAATTGTATCTTGGGTTCCTCATCATAGCCTCTTGCTTCCTTCTTTTTAGTAGCACTCCCCTGAAACGTTACATCCATTGGGGAAGGTTCTGCTACAACCCTGATAGGCGTGAATGGTTCTTTCGCTTCTATATCCTGAGCTTCATTTTCCTTTTCCGCAATCTCCTCATCGATCTTTGCGCTTGTGGTTTTCTGATTCATTTTTATATCTTGATCAATCGATTTGGGGCATTCCGGTTCTTCATCATAATTCACTTCATTGAGTTCGGTCCATTGCCCATCATCTTTTGATTCGCTTCGAATTTCCACATCCAACAATGATGTGTCCTTTTCTTCTTTGTCTTGAGTAGATGAGCTGGAGTTATCTAACCCGATTTCGCGGTATCGGTGGACTTTCGTGAGTCTTCTTTTTGTTTTTGACTCCTGTTGTGACTGCTGATAGTGATGACCTTGCACTGGTAAATTGACTTGTCCCTCCGTATATTTGTGCGTTTCTTCAAGTGCTTTAGTCAATTCTTCTTCCGTGATTTGTTTCTGTCCTACAAGCGTCACCTTTGGAAGTACATGGACTCTTTTTGTCATAGGTGTTCCTTCTTCATTTGTCTTGACTTCTCTTAGTCTTTTTGTGCCTCTCATTCTTGGCTGAGAACTGGTTCCTGCCTCTTCCATACCTGTAGTACTTTTCTTCTTTTTGGGAACTGAGGCGGATTTCACATATGTAGCTAGCCCTTCTGAGGTTGGCATCTCCCTTAAACAGTTCTTCATGTCCAAAGCTTCATATATGAGCAATGTCAAAGCTGAACTACCATTCAAGAATTTCTTCTGGCCCCATTTCTTTTGGGCTTCAAACAATCGTTCTTGTACATAGCCTGTTAGATTTACTTTGTTGCCTATCTGTCTCATGGCATGCGATAGTAGTTGGACTACTACCTTTTGAGGTGCAGTGTACCTGTGCATACTTGGAAAACAGAAGTGTTGATGCACCAGCCGTACAGCATCTTCAATATCTATTCTGTTAATTTCCAGGAATGATTTTTTCTTGGGGTCATGGCATTCCTCTTTGACATTAGTAATTCCTTCTTGATTCCATCCAAAGGCTTTATTGATCAATTCCTGAGTGAATTGAATTGTCTTCCATGTGCCCACCTTGTCCAATACCTTTGCTTCTGGAACCGAAATCTTCGTAGCAGCCGGCTGCATAGTATTCATTACCTGCGTACATCTTTGGAAATCTGGTACGCATATAGGTATCTTCAAAAATGCTTCAATTCCAGCTTGAGTCCATACTTCCTCGATATGTGGTAACCCTTGTATTATGGTCTTGAAATCTTGTGACATGATAGGGAAGTAGTGATCCCTGTCCATAATCTTGATGGTTGCCATAAAGAGAAGTTCCGAGATAGGTTGGTCATCACGAAACCAATGTCCTCTGACTTTTGTTATTGACCCCGATGGAAGAAGTGGCACTTCTTCCTGCTGCGTAGCTTCTGAGTCAGAAGATGTCATCTGCACTCAATATAGAGTATGAATTAGTATCCATATGTTTCAGAAATCCTCCTCCATATGTTGATTAATAATTCGATGAAGCTCCGAGTGCATGGTGCCGTCCCTTTCCCGTGGGTGTGAGAAAGGTAATACCTGAATTTTTTTCATGTATTTTTATATTTTTTTGCTGAAAAGAAAACATAAAAGTTAGTCATAGCCGAAGCGGTTAATAAATTTTTTTTTGGAGTGATATTTTTATGTATGTACAAGTGCTCTCCTATTTCCAAAGGGAAAATGTGCATGACTATCCGAAAGTAGAAGAAAGACGTGCCGAATGCTTGGCCTTGTAATGTGGCCCTATCATGCATACTTTGGATCTCGACAACTCCTCATGTGTGCAATTGGAAGTAGTTTCTTGATGTATGCAGCTTGTCTTGTCTTTCGGCACCCAAACTTGCTTCACTTGGGTGGAATGCACTGTATGCTCCACCTTTTTGATGAATGTGGTTCTTCTTCGGTAGTACGTCTGCTTATTCTGTTTTGGGGATCTCAAGTTGGTTTGCATTGCATCTGTAGATTCCTTCTTCCTCCAATATGTCCTTTGTCTCGGCTGATGTGTCTGTTGACCATTTTGATGGTGATAGCCCTTCTGAGGATGTTCCTTGTTTGGGATGGTCGTCCTTGGAGTACATGACTTGGAGATCCATATTTTTGTTCGATCCGGTTGAGCAGTTATCAGTTTTTTTGGGACCCATATGCTATTGAGTCGTGGTTGACTGAAGTGTTCGAAATTCTTTGTCTTCTTATTCAATTGGACACGCTGATGTCGAAGACTTTTCTGTTGCTGAAGATATGCCTTCTTTTGATCCTTCCTTATCCAAGCTAGTGTAGAATGTGGAATAGGGTACACCTTTATGGGTGTAGACTTCAATTCTTGCAGGGAAGTATTCTTTCCTGTGCTTTGTGGTTCACTGGGTTGAATTTCATGTTCTTGTGCACTTTTGTGACTCTCTATACTCAAAGATGGAGTGCACACAGGACTCACGATATTCTCACATGAAGTACTTGATGATGGGGTTTCTATAGTGCTAGTGAACATACAAGCATGACTTTGTTCATTGGGATGAGCTTCTGGCTCTGTATTAGCGGCTTTGGGTGGTCGTTCATCTAGCAAACTAAATACCTCACGAGGTCCTATTCTGGCAGATATGTATCCTAAAGCCAATTGAATGGTTACCTCATATTCATAGATCCAATCTTGACCTAACACCACATCTTCAAGCAGATCCTGGTCCTGACACACTAAGAGTCTCTGTTCCATAGTGTTGTTCCCCATATGTAAAGGTAAGGTTATCTCTCCTATGCATTGAGTAATCTTTCCTCCTATTCCTATTAGCTGTGCCTTCGATGGGCGTATCTCCTCTTTAAGTCTCTGAGTCAAAGAAAATCTAATGCAGCTTATGGCTGCTCCTGTGTCTATGAGAGCATCCACTAAGTGGTACTCTTTTCGTCCTGCTCCCAGATTCAAATAAGGCTGTCTTCTTTGTTGTCCTGAGTTCTCAGTGGCTCTAAAATTACCCATTGGGATGAGTTCTTCTCCTATTCGATATCTCTCGTCTCTTTCTCTCATCCACTCTTTCCATTTTCTGATACGTTCTAGGGCTTCCTGTCTCGCTTCTTCTCGTATGCGTTCTTCTTCCTTTTTCCTACTTTGAGCTCCTAACAGTCGCGCTAGCATTTGATCAGTCAAAGGCTCCATGAATCTTTTCACTCTGCATCCACTGATGTAGTTGGGAAGAATATCTCCGTCTAGTGTGGAGAGATTAACTGCACCACTAGTAGAGATTCGATTTATAATCAGGGGTCCATATCCGCGTTTTTGGAGCTTCTTTGCATGTTGTTTGAGGGTGTATACTAGGACTAAATCGCCTTCTTTTAGTCCCTTGTCTTTTATGTGTGCGTCATAATAAGCCTTTTGTCTCCGTTTAGCGGCATAAATGCCTGCTACCGCTTGCAATCTAGTCTCGTGTAGCTTTTCAATTTGATCTAATTGCTGAGACAATTCATGACCGTTCCACTCATATTGCTGGGCCACTTTCAATGTAGGTACTAAGAAGTCGATTGGCAAAATTGCATTCTGCCCATACACTAGGTTGAAAGGTGTAGTTCCAATGGCCGTTTTATATGCCACACGGAAGGCCCAAATTGCGTGATGCAATTGTTTGTCCCAGTCTGTCCTTCCATTATTGACAATCTTTGTCAATACAGTACATAGTACCTTGTTGGAACTTTCAGCTTGTCCATTAGCTTGAGGGTGGTATGGGGCTGATTTTTTATGAATCACAAGAAAGTCATTCATTAGCGACTCAATGACCTCGTTTAAGAAATGCGTTCCTCGATCACTCACTATCTCAATCGGTAGTCCAAAGCGTGTGAAAATGTGCTCAAAGAGAAATTTTGCTGTGGTTTGAGCATCATTCTTTCTAGTGGCTTTTGCTTCTACCCACTTGGTTAAGTAGTCGGTGGCTACTATGATGTATTCGGCATGAGATCCTTTGGCCGGTGGATTGATAGGTCCTATGAAGTCAATTCCCCACTTGGTAAATGCTCTCGCACAAACCATCGGTTTTAAAGGCATGTCATCTCTTCTAATGGGGTATTTTGCTCTCTGGCATGTTTCGCAACTTCTCACATATGTCTCTGCATCCATATGTAGAGTTGGCCACCACAAGCCTGCAAAGAGAATCATCTTGACCGTTCTGTCTGCTGAGAAATGTCCTCCCGCAGCTCCTGCATGTGCCATTTCTAAGACAGAGAGATATTCATTTTCATGAATGCACATTCTTAGTTGGTTATCCCTCCCGCGTTTAAAGAGTTGTTTTCCTATGATGGCGTAATCTTTGCTCTGTTCTTCAAGAGCACGTTTCCTTGCTAGGGTAGCTCCATCAGGGTACTCTCGAGTTTTTAAGAACTTTACCAGAGGTATACTCCATCTTGGTGCTATTGTGGAATAGCATGATGTAGAGTTCTCGTCTGGGATTTGTTCTTGACAGGTTTGACAGGTTGACACATAGTTATGTGCATCTCGTTGCATTGTTGGCCAATATATGCCAAATCTCTTGAGTGTTTGCCACGTTCCATTTGCATTCAAATGAGTGTCCCATTGGTTTATGTGTGCTTTCTGAAGCCACATTTCTTGTTCCCCTTCTTCCACGCATCTCATCAGCAGTCCGCTTGAATCTTGGTGGTACAAACTTCCAGCAATAATGTGAAGGTTTTTAGTCCTCCAAAGATCTTGCTTTTGGTTTGGCGTGATCCCTTCTTTAGGTCCATGTGTAAGTATCGGGATTAATTTTTCGGCCCATTGAGGACATACTTCTAGGTTAAACAGATAGGTATCTGGCAGATCATCAGGAACTCCTATGGGTGGTTCTCCATGGGTCATACGAGATAAGTGGTCTGCCCTTATGTGGGTGTTTCCTTTCTTGACTATTACCTCAAAATCAAATTCCATTAGCAATAAAAACCATCGTACTAGTCGTCCTGTATTGCAAGGCTTGTTGACTAAGTATAATAGAGCTTGGTGATCAATGAAGAATTTGAATTTGTTTGCCAATAAGTAATGTCTGAATTTCTTGACTGCGTATACCATCCCTAAGCCTTCTCTCTTAGTAGTAGTATAATTGCGTTCCACTTGATTTAACTGTCTACTGGCATAGGCTATCGGGTGGTCTAATTTTCCCGTATCAGCTGGCTGAGCTAAGATGCAACCAATGGCAAACTTGGAAGCATCAACATGAATATGAAACGGTTTATTCCAGTTGGGGACTCGAAGAATAGGTGCTGAACTCAATCGATTCTTCAACTCATTAAAGGCTTTTTCGCATTCTTCGGTCCAATTGAATAAGGTCAATAATGCATAAAGAGGTCTAGCAATTATGGCGTACATATGTATGAACCTTCGATAGTAGCCACAATGTCCCATAAATTCTTGGACTTCTTTAGCAGTTTTCGGTCTCGGTAAATCCAAAATGACTTTAATTTTGTCTTCATCTGTGGAAATTCCATTTCTTGAGACTATGTGTCCTAGGATTTTCCCTTGTCGCACCATGAAGACACATTTTTCAGGATTGAGGCATACTCGATATTGTCTACATTTAGCAAAAATCTTTTCTAGTTCAGGGATGTGCTCTGATCGTATAGCTGAATATGTACACAGATCATCCACGTATACCTCCATGCTTTTTCTCAAGAATTCCTTGAACACATGACACATCAGTCTTTGGAATGTAGCTGGGGCATTCGTTAAACCAAAAGGCATGACTCTAAAGGCGTATACTCCCCATTCAGTTGCAAATGCAGTCTTATGTTGGTCCTCAGGAGCAATGGCTACCTGATTATACCCTGAAAAGCCATCCAGAAAACTATAAACTTCTTTCCCTGCTACCCTTTCCAAGAGATGGTCAGTGATTGGTAAGGGATAGCTATCCCTTATGGTTGCGGCGTTTACTTTTTTCAAATTGATGCACACTCTTAATTTTCCATTTTTCTTTGGTACTACCACTAAGGGTGACACCCATTCCGTGTGCTCAATTTCGTAGATGAATCCAACATCTAGCAACTTATCTATTTCTTCTTTTATCTTGGCTGAATACACATCATTATACGTATATGGTCTCTGTTTTGAAGGTTTGGCCTCGGATGTCATGGGGATTCTATGCGCACATATAGATGGATCTACTCCCTTTAAGTCTTTATAAGTCCAAGCAAAGACATCCCGGTATTCTCTTATGAGTCGAATTAACTCTTGTTCTTCTTCCGCTGAGACATCCTGTCCTATGAAGGTACATCGTTCTTCTCCTCCTTCCATAGTCACGACTATTTTTTTGGTTTGCTATTATCATATGCTATTCTAGGTTGTGCTTCTCTTTTAGGCATTTGAATAGCAATTTTCCTCTCTTCCACTTCGTATTTTTTAAAATGAGCTGGTACCTCAAATTGGTCTTGGGGTTTGTTTTCTTCATCTTCTAACTCCCTTTCAACTTCTAATTCTTCTTTTTGTGTGAGTTCCTTAGGTTTTTCATTGGCAGTGATATCTATGTTGGAGGTATTAGTCCCTAGATCCATGGGTTCTGGTTCCATCTCAATGCTCTCGTAGTCCTCCTTCCAGTCTTTCTCAATCACTTCTCCTTCTTCTGCCTCTTGAAGGACTACCATATACACGCTAATGTCATAACCCTCCTCGTCAATACATTCGTTCATAGTTACTACCTCTTCGTTTACACAGACATCGAGGGTGGCTAAGATTTCCATCCAACCGTGAGGTTCGAATTCTTCGTCTGGAAACACTTGTGGCATATAGGCTGGATCCTGTACCGATCTCACTACACCTTGTTTCTGCTGCCAACTTTTTCTTCTCTCTTCTTCCTTTTTTGCAGCTTGGCATATCCATAGATGAGTGTCCTCGTTCATCCAGGATTGGTCACTAGAACCTGCACTATGAATCGATTGATCGTCTTCCTCTTTATGGATTTGATTCCATTGCAGAGGTGGTACATCTTGATATGCGTATGTATGTAGGTTGATCCTAGTGGTGACTCCTGCGTGTTGTAGGTACACTGCATCTTTTCCCCAATCTTGCACGACCTTTAGCTGTCTCATGAATGGCCTTCCCAAGATCATCTCATAATTGCTTGGCCTTTCAAAGTGACATATTGCTAAAGTATGTTCGAATTCCACTCCGCACGTAGTGAAGACTACTCTTTCCAACAATCCTAGAGGTCTTTCCGTATGTCCATCTGCCATTTGAATTTTCATGCGCGTTGGTCTCAATGCTGGTTTTCCCCATTTCTCCCAAATTTCTTTGGTAGCAATGCCAACACCAGCTCCTAAATCTAGTATGGCTTTGGTTGTGTAACCCCTATAGGTGATTGGTAGGCATGTATTTCCTTCATCTCCTTCACTAAAGTCTCCTACTTTATCCACTAGAATTCTCACCGTTTTCACTTCATCAGCTACCTCCTTCTTTTCCTCCTTGACTTCCCATTGATTGATCAATTTCTCTTTTAAATGTGGTTTTACCTTTAACAGTTCCTCGAATGTTAGGGTACATGGGATTTTCACTTCTCTAAGACGTTGTATAATCTCCGATGTTTGGATTGATGGATTCGTTTCTCGTCTCGTTATTGATGGAATACGATACAATTCTGAGTTGTGCTCGTACTCCCCGGTGTAGTTGGGTAGTTCCTTTACATCGTCCTTTTCTTTGTCACTTGCATCCATTGGAAAAATTTCTTCTGAATTGAGTTCAGGTATTGAACCCTCTATTTCGTTTTCTGCCTCTAATTCTTCAAAGGGCGGTTCCATTCCCTCTACCTTTTTCCACTTGTCCTCTTGAACTCGCGCCCATAGATCCTTAGTCCAGTCTCCTTCTATTTCAGGGACTATGGACCCTTCCTTTCTCTCAATACCAATGTCATCATTCCGAGGTCTATTTACGTTAGGCTTTTCCTGAGTGTTTAGGCACTCTTGAAATTTCTCTTCGCCAATTCGGTTGTTTGGTAAAGGTGATGCGGGTTTTTCTAATGTTTGTTGGGCAACTTCTATCAGTTTTTTGCAGATTTCCAGTCTTTCTTTCTCTAAGTCGCCTCTCGGATACTCTCTCTCATGTTGTTCGATGGTAGGTCCTGCTTTTATTCTTGCCTTGTATGCTTGAATCCACATGGCTAATTCTTCAGGCATTGGGTCTGCTAATACTGATCCTACCTCCTCCCTTTTATTCTCCTTTTTATTTTCTTCTTCCACTTGTGATTCTTCTGTTGATTTCTGTTTACTCTTTTCATTTTCCTTCTTTTGTAACAACTTTTTTTCTTTTATCGTGTCTCTCCGGTTCTTCCATCTTTGTGATCTTTTACTGGCAATACTTCTCTCTGGTTCTTCGGAGTCTTCCACTCTGTGAGGGATGGGTGTATTTCCCTCTTTGTCACTTTGATTACTTCCGTCTGTTTTATCAGGGTTCTCTCTAGCCTTTGCTCTTGTTATGGCCTTTAAAGGTATAGTGTACTCTTTGTCGCTCCCTGATGATTCAATCACTTCTATCACATTAATCTGCACGTTAGATGTGACTTTGTTGGGGTTCTTAGGACAATCTCTGAAAAGATGCTCCTTACCACAATCGCTACAGTAGCCTTCCCAAATTTGTTGTGGTGGTGGTGGGTTTGGTAATGTACATTCTCTAATATAGTGGTCACCTCCACATCTGTAGCATGGTCCTCTGGGTACAGGCGGTCTATTCATTGGTCGAGGTGGCATGGTTGCTCTAGGAGCTGTGTACATTAAGGGTACATAATCCTGCTCATGTCCGTAAGAACTATCAGGTATCTCCACGCCGTAAGCATATGGGTCATATTGTTGCCCATATTCCATTATTGAGCTCTCATAACCAGGGTATGTTCCTTGACTAGGTTCGTAAAATGAGTCATATGGTTCACTACTAGTCAAAGGTGTGGCTGGCACTATAGCCCTTTCTAAGTTTTCCTCTGGTTGTGCTATCTTAACTGGGACAACGTTCTGAGGGTGGGGCGGTTGTTGTCCTAGTACTGGTTGAGGTTGCGTATATCCCTGATATGCATATGGTCGTGGTATTGGTGCCTGCGGCTGATATGAGGGATATCTAAAGGCTTCTCCTCCCTGCTGGTTCTGTGGGTATCCATATGGTCTCACATAAAGCTGGGTGGGTCTGGGTTGCCTATTGTAAGGGCAGTTCTCAGTGCTATGGTTTGTGTATCTCTGCTCTATACTGCAATATTGTAGAGGTCCGGGGACAGAGGGTCTATGAGGAGCATAGGCAGGTGGTGGGACTACTCCTCTAGTACACAAATGAGAAGGATGATCTCCTCCGCACTGCATACATCTTCTAAGCATAGGCATTCTCATAGGATTGGTGGGATAATTCCTCTGTCCTTGAACATTCAGTTTTTTTGCTAACAAGTCGGCAATTTCCTCTACGTTGTTTTTGGGGTTTGATGTGCTACTTGTTGACTCTTCGCTTTTCACACTTCCTTGGGGTATTTTCAAGTCTTCTGCAAGGTTATCTTCTAGGTCTATACATTCCTTCATACACTTTTGCAAAGTTTGAACTCTCTTCACGTACACTAATGACCTCAAGGTTCCGTTCAATAGTCCTTCTAAGAACAATGATACCATTTTGTTTTGTGTTGGTCTCTCTTCTACGGGACATCTATCCACATACTGCTTGAATCTCCTAGCTGCCAATCTTACTGACTCGGTAGGGACTTGTTTGAAGCTGTGGATTAATGACGAAGAATTGTTCTTAATTCCAGATTTGGTAAATTCTTCAATCATTTCTTGGTATACCTGATCCATGTTCTGAAAGGTATTTGGATCCAATGGCTGAAACCAGGCCAAAGCTGTGTCTGACAAGGTAAGGCCAAAAGACTCGTATTGAATCATGAAGTCATCTACCTGCTCGGCTCTAACTACTTGTTTAAATTCTGCTATGTGATTATAGGGTTCACTAGAGCCATCATAATGATTTCTCATGCACTTGGCAACTTGGATCGGCCTTAGTCTCCTTCCTGCTTCAGGTTGTCTAGGCATTACAGGGTAATTTGGTCTTCCTATTGGTATGCCTGGTCCTCGTACTACCTGCGGTCTGACTGAAGCATGAACTCCATGTCTTGGGTCAATGGCTGGTTGTGGCCGGTAGTTAGGATTAGTGGCAGGCATTGCGAATTGTACATGTGGTCTGATGGGGATCTGGGTTTGTTGAGTTTGTTGTGTTTGTCCCGATTGTTGAATTGAATCATTTCGAGAAGTTCCATGTGGATTCCGTGACGTAGTGGCTTGGTCCCTTGGGGGGAACACTGGAATGTTCTGATATTTCAGCTCAGCTCTCTCTAATTCGGTTATGGGCCAATACCTTCTGTGATTTTTATCCAAATATGTGATGATGGTGGGGAACTCAGGATCTTGTAACTCATAGATGGTAACTGGATTAGGGGCAGCTTCCCATATAGAGGAATGGGCTCTAAGCAGGTGCTCCATCCCGTTGATTAAATACACATCTATCAGAGTATCATCTTGGGGAATCAGGTCTCCTCTCCAAAGTTTAGTAATTGTAGATCTCCCTCTAGGAGTAGTTACTTGTTCTTCGTTTCCACATCCATTTAAGCTCGAAGCATTATTTTCCTCACCACGCTCATTAATGATTGCAGGGTGTTCTGTGACCACGTACTGGATGTCTTGTTTGTCCATGTACAGTCCTCCTATGTACTTAACTGCTGGTCTTGGCACTATATAGGCTTCTGAAGCCTTCCTCAGTCTGGCCACTGATCTGTTTAGACCATCCAAATAGATAGGGATCTCATTGTGGTTGGTGCTCACATACTCTAAGGAAGTTCTGTATTCGCCCTCAATGATGGACATCTGGCCAATCATGGGTACAGTGTTTTGCATATCCTCTGAAGCCATGGGGATTTCTCCTTCTGACTCACTGGAGGTCTCAGAGTAGTGTGAACGGCTACTTGGTTCAGCTGCACTCCCTACGGAAGAAATTACACTTCTTCGGCTTCCTAGGGTTCTTCCGGATCTCAGGTTCATTCACTTAAGAGCTCTGATCAAATCTGGTCCTCCTCTAGCCTTTAGAATTCTAAGTTATGACTTAGAAGTCTAGGAAAAATTGGCTGGAAAATGACTGAAGGAGAACTTCAAGTCACGATACTTGACCCCCTAAAATCCACGATACACGACCTCTGTCAACACGATCGCCGACTGACACGATACTTGGACGAAACGATCGCTGGAAGACGATATCTGCCCAGACGATACTTGATGGACACGATACACGAAATCTAAGTCCAAGCGATACACGATACCTGAGTCTCGACGATACACGATACTCCCCTAAACGATCTTTGGCAAAACGATCTCTGGACACAACGATCGACGATACTTGGTTCAAAACGATACGCGATCGCTGGTAAGTATCGCGATCTCTGAGACGCGACTGACACGATACTTGGACCAAACGATACACGATCTCTGGCAACACGATACTTGGTGAAACGATACACGATACTTCACAAGTATCGCGATCTTCAGGCCACGATACACGATATTTGACGCAGATGATACTTGATACACGATACTTGATTTAAAACGATACGCGATCGCTGGTAAGTATCGCGATCAGGCTGAGACGTGATACACGATACTTGACCAAAACGATACACGATCTCTATCAACACGATACTTGGTCAAACGATACACGATACTTCACAAGTATCGCGATCTTCAGGCCACGATAGACGATATTTGACGCAGACGATACTTGATACACGATACTTGATTTAAAACGATACGCGATCGCTGGTAAGTATCGCGATCTCTGAGATGCGATACACGATACTTGACCAAAACGATACACGATCTCTATCAACACGATACTTGGTCAAACGATACACGATACTTCACAAGTATCGCGATCCTCAGGCCACGATACACGATATTTGACGCAGACGATACTTGATACACGATACTCGACCAAACGATCGACGATCTTTGGCAAGTATCGCGATCTCTGGGGAACGATATCCGATACTTGGCCAAAACGATATCTGGCCGAAACGATATCGATCTTTGACCTCAACGATCGACGATCTTTGGCAAGTATCGCGATCTCTAGACCACGATACTTGTGCCAACGATACACGATCTTTGGGATCAAACGATCTCAGATCGAGACGATACCGATATTTGGGAAATATCGCGATACTCAACCACAGGAGTTCACGATACTTGACAAGTATCGCGATACTCGACCGCGGGAGCAAAGACGATACTTGACCCAACTTCAAATTTTTTGCAGATGTTTTTTGAGATTTGATGTTTCCCCCTTGCTCACCTATCTCTTCTCTCTTATCCTCACTCACTGTATCATTCAACAAACAACTTTTAGCCCCCTGAAAGCCCAAACGATACTCAGCGCAGATCGTTTTTGACTGAAAATGATTTTTCTGACTGATGTAAGAGGATTAGCACCTAGTAGACTCACCTCTGATGCACTTTCAACTCCTTTCTCTCTTCCCCTTGCTTTGAAAAGCTCCAGATCACCTCGTGCTCACAGACGATCTCTGCAAGCTCTCACGATACCCGACTGCGCTCTCCACGATACTTGTTCAACCAGTGAATTGAAAAATGAAATTTTTTTGGCTTTTATACTTGGAAATTTCTAGCTTACAGAAAGGAAAATTTTTTGAACAAAACTAAAGCCTACTCTAAAGATTTAGTCCACTCTCTACTCACTCCTACTCTACTTCTTCTACTCTCTTCCCTAATCTATCAACTCACTACACACACTCCAAGAATGAGAAGTAGCAAGTGCAGTTGAAAATGACTTACCAAAGAAGAGAAGATTTCCGCTCCTCCACGTTCTTCAATGCACAAAGCTACTTACCATCACACGAATGCCTCGGTTTGATTCGTCACTCCCCGGCAACGGCGCCAAAAAGTGTGTTGACCTAAGCTTCAACTTAGGGACTTGCGGAGAAAGAGACTATACCTCAATCCCCTCACAAGTGCATATAGTGGGGATACACGCTTTTAATTATCAATCCAAAGAGTATACAAACCTAGCCGAGTGTATGAAGACATGCAATCATGTAATGGTCAATGCAAATGAATTTCTCAAGAATGAAAATGAGGCAAATACTTATCCTAACAAGCTCCAACTGTAGGTCAAGACGAAACGATACTTGGTGCAGCAGCCGTCAGTATTTTGGACTTTTCTCCCAGCTCAGAGCTCCAAACATAGTGAATAGCATATGCGTTTCGAAGCTCTCGAGAAGACGCATCCAATGGCAGTGGTCTCACTCAATTCCGATGCTCTTACTTCAAGTTATGACAGAAATACTGAATCGCGAAAATACTTTCCTACGCTTCAGCACTTCCTACACCTCGCACACACCTCTCCTACAGCAAAGAAACACTCTCAAGGATAGACAACACTCACAAGCACTCTTTCCAAGCAATACACATGCATACAAGCTCACGAAGAAGGAGATGAAGAGGGAAGAAGACACAAATTCGAATTTCTGTGCTCTCTCTTCTCACAATGGCAAAAATTCCTTTACAAAGAGTCACATTTGACTTATATACTAGTGCCCTAAAAATGGTCCTTTCACACAAGTGACCGGCACTTTTATTCACTAAAAGCTAATTTCCTACTATTTTACATGGGTAAGCTTCTATTCTTCTGTGGGAATGCATCTAGAGGACTCCTCTAGTGCCTTTACAAAGGGAAATATATTACAAGAATGAATATGTTACAAAAATATGTGGTCCAAATCGGAAAAATTTTGGGGCCCATCTTTTTTCTCTGCTTTGTGCGCTCTTTAGCTCTGCAACAGCATATGCAATTGATCCAACACTCTACAATGATCTAGTGTTGGTTTCTTACCCCACCAAGCTTCATATGGAGTCATTCCATTTAGAGCTGCACATGGTAATCTATTCACAAGATATGTGGCTGTATTTACAGCCTCAGCCCAAAGATAATTTAGACAGTTCTTCTCCTTTAGCATAGCTCTAGCAAACTCAACCAAAGTCCTGTTCCTTCTTTCTGCTACACCATTTTGTTGTGGTGTATACCTGCAGGTTATTTCTCTCTTAATACATGCATTCCAAAGATAATCATTGAACTCTTGGGAGAAGTATTCTCCTCCTCCATCAGACCTCAGTCTTTTAAGCTTTTGACCTGTGACTCTCTCTGCATATGCATGAAGATGCTTGAAAGCTCCAAACACTTCTGATCTTTCCTTCAAAACATATAATGTTATCCATCTTGTAGCATCATCAATGAAAAGAACATAATACCTTGAGCCACTAATAGATCCTTCTTTTGTTGGTCCCCATACATCTGTATGAATGAGCTCAAGTACTCCATCATGTTTGAATCCTTTCTTTTGAAATGGTAACCTGTGTGCTTTTCCCATTTGACATGCTTCACATTTATAAACCATATGTTGACTCTGCACATTTGGTAATCCGAGTACAGACTGATTAGCAACCATAGCTTTAATTCCTCTTTCATTGAAATGACCTAATCTCTTATGCCAGAGATCAAGTTCTGTAATCACTGCTTCACCATGTGTGAGCAAAGCTTGACCAATGTTCCCTTGTACTCTTAAAGTAAAGAGTCTACCTTCTTTCTTACCACAAACAATCTGATTATATCCATTCTATGGATCTTCAACAAATACTCCTTCATTTGTAAACCTGACTTGAAAACCTTTTTCAACTATCTGTCCCACACTAATCAAGTTTTTAGGTATTGTAGGAACATACAAAACATTGGTTAGCAAATCTGCTCCACTCTTGCATTTCACTTTTCCAATTGAATGTACACTATGTCTTGTATTATCACCAGTTTGAACTGTGTGACTAGAAATGCCTTTTTCCAATTCTGACATCAATTCTATGTTTCCTGACAAATGATTAGAACATCCAGAGTCAACGTAAAATACCTTTAGATCTTCTTTATCTGATGTGTTGATTGAGTTCATCATCAATGATGTATGACTTTCATTCTGTGTGTCATTTGCATAGTTGTAGTAGGTGGTGTTGTAGGATTGATTCTGTCCCCAACTTCTTCCTCCACCTCTACCATAGCCTCCTCTTTGACTTTGTCTACCTCTTTGGAAATTACTTTGATATCTTCCACCTCGACCTCTACTATTGTTGTTTTGATTCTGGTTTGATCCTTGTTGGTTGTGCCAACAGTCATGAGCCAAATGATTACTCAATCCACAGATCCAGCAAGCCTTCTTGTTGTTATTTTGATTACCTCTTCCTCTTCCAAAACCTCTTGGTCTTCCTCTACCAGTGCCTTTACCTCTTGCATAATAAGCTTGAGAACTAGACTCCTCTTCATCCTTTGCTTTACCTTTATCTCCTTTCTTCTTGTTCTTCATGTACATTGCAGAACTTTGACCTTTATCTCCATCTCCCTTCAAGTCTTGCTCATATGTGAGCATCAAACCAAGAAATTGATTCAAATCTGGAACATAATGATTTAATGAAAGTTCTGTTGATAAGACAAAAGGTTTCCACCTTTCATCTCCTCTCAAACCTGCAAGTAGTTGAGCAATCAATCTGTGATCTTCAACATCTTCATCTATGGATCCAAGACTATCTGCTAGATCCTTCATCTTAGTGACATAATCACTAATGATTTGACTTGGCTTCTTCTTGAATGTTGTAAACTCTGACCATAGACTTGCTTTCCATGCTTTAGTAGTACTTTGGAAATGATACTCCAATGCATTCCGTATATCTTCAGATGATTCCAATCCTCTGATGTGTGGTAGCAAATGATCAGAGATTGTATTGTAAATGTATGCCTTTGCACTTGCATCCTTTTTCTGCCAATGCTTTAAAGCATCAAGTTCCTCTTTCTTTGGTCGGCTTTCATCTTCAAATACTGGCTTCTCTTCTTCACCTGTAACATATATCATGAGATCCTTACTTCATAAGTAAGGCTTCCATTCTCATTACCCATGCGGGGTAATTATCTCTGTCCAGTTTGTCAATGGAGATATGATCTGCCATACTCCTTTCCTTCTGCTGCAACCTATGAGCTTAAAGGATAAAGAATAATACCTTTTGAAGTTCTTTGTGTATGAAGATACTTTTGAAGTAACCTTTTGATGCCTTGTGTCTTCAAATGCTTCACCTTTGAAACTTTAATGGAAAACTTTCCAAAACTTCTCGTACCTTTGTCGTCTTCTGCTCTCAAGAATCTTTCTGCTCTGATACCACTTGTTGATGTATGAAACACCACAAGAAATGAATTAATGTGACACTAGAACATCTCTATGGTCACCATTAACTCATTGCCACTCCAAACTTTGAGAAATGATAGCCTAAAGTGAGAACTTTGCTTCTATAGAAATTCCTAGTCACCGAAATGACATACCTTCAGTATTTTGATAATTTCTCCTAGCTCAAGTATTCGTTCTCCATGAAACTTCATAGGCTAAAACTAGAAGAGTAGAGCTTTCCAACAAGCTATCATACGCATCAAACGAATCTCTAGAACTCAAGTTATGGCCTTCACAAGATCACCCTATATGACTTCCAAAAGTGGAATTTTTTCCTATTTTAGTAATCCTGGGTGTCTAAAAATAAAAAATTCGATGCCCGGCATCGAATTTCAGTCAAAGTCGATGCCGGGCATCGACTTTGAGCTTTTTTAGGCTCTTTTTCTGCACCAGAAATACTCTCTTATACACACACATGAATAAGACCACTTGTATGCTAGAAGTCGATGCCGGGCATCGACTTTATGCTGAAACTCGATGCCAAGCATCGAGTTGCTCCACAAACTTCATGTTTTTAGAAGATTCAACAACAGGTAATACACAGAGAATGAAAACAATGACTTATAAGCCAAGATTCGATGCCAGACATCGAATTGCTCAGAAAACTTGAACTTTTGAATTCATCACACATTAGGCAAGCATGGAGATGATGGAGAGAGACTCATACACAGAACTTTACTCAGTTCTTTCTCATAGCTATGAAAACTCAGAAGTTTTACAGATGCTTTCTCACTCAGAGAAGCCGACTATACTCAGTTGTATAAAATGAACTCCTTCTCTCTTTCTATCACTCTCTTTCACTTCTTCTCTCTCTCTCTCGTCGCGTCAGTTAATACAAACTAACTTATATAGATTTTCTCATTCCCGTGACTTTTAAAAAACTTCTAGAACTAAAGTGAACTAACTTTACAAATATGATACACTTGTGAATTTATCCCTTCACATAGGCATGGGGTTTTCTTCCTAAGATTTGACCTTCAAATATATGTCCAATTAGTGATTGTTTCTCCAACACACATCTCTAACACTAGATTGGGGCCGCACTCCTTTGTTCTCATGCTGTCTCCCAAGAGTATGC
>MU261278.1:102500-107500 GCA_020310875.1 Ceratopteris richardii
TACATCTCAGGAGATGAAGAGATGCCAATCTTCAAGAGCAAGCAACAACCTACAAGGGAAGAACAAGAAAGGTTGACCACATGGTGTGCAAAAGATGCTCTTGCTAGGTCATATATACTAAACTCAATCTCTGATTTCTCATCAAACACAAGAGCTAAGAAGAATCAGTTATGGATGGAGTTTACAACTCTAAAGAAACAACCAAAGCAAGGAGTGGCTGATTATATAACCAAAATGAAAGATGTGGCTGACTAGCTTGCAAGCATTGGAGAGGAGATAGAGGAAGAACACATAGTGAGGCAGATCATTAATGGAATCAAGGCTGATGACAAGTGGGAGTCCTTCACCATAGCAATGGACCTCTACATGGATATGAAACTACCTGATCTCAACACCTTGATGGGGCAACTCTTCACCCACGAGAAAAGCTCAACAAAAATGGTGACAAATCAAGAGGTAACCAATCTTCTACCTGTTATACACATAAAAATAAAGATAAGGATAAAGGTAAAAGCAAGAAGAATGAAGAAGAGGTTAGGACCTCTCAAGCTAATTATGTAGGAAGAGGAAGAGGTGCTAGAGGAAGGGGCTGAGGAGGAAAGCAAGGTAGGGGGATACCCTACAACAACTCAACATGCAACATTTTTGGTCTTAACAACCACACTAAAGAAGAATGCTTCAAGAATACAAGGAACCAAATGGGAAGAGGCTTCCATAGAGGTAGCTATGGACAATCAAGAGGCAGATACAACAATGGTGGAGGCAACTACAATCATAACTACAATCAAGGGTACAACAACAACAATTATCAAGGAGGCTTTAGAGGAAGAAGGGACTACAACAACTATACTGAAGACCAAGAATATTCTCTACTCATCATGAACATGACATCAAAGCAAGGTAAAGATGATGAGCATCTTTTCTACATTGATTCAGGTTGTTCCAATCATGTGGCTGGGAATTTAGCTCTATTATTTGATCTTGAAGAACCCAAAGGGAAGCATGAAGTACAAACATGTGATGACACTAAACACTCAGTCAAGCAAATTGGAAATGTCAAAACATCTAATGGTAGTATGAACCTTTTGAGCAAAGTTTTGTATGTGCCAACTATAACCAAAAAGCCAATTAGTGTTGGGCAGATTGTTGAGAAAGGTTTAGAGGTCAGATTCACTAAGCATGGAGCATATGTGGAAGACCCCCAACAAGGCTTCAAAAGGATGCCAAAGGTGAGAAGTCAGGTAGATTATTCATATTTGAAATTGAAGACACATGGAACATAGCACTATTCAGTTATAGAGATCAGACCTTATTTGAATTAGAAATATGGCACAAAAGGCTAGGGCACATAGAAGAAAGAACTTTGAAGCAAATATGCAGGGATCAAAGTGTGCTTGGTATTCCCAATGTGACCAAGCAACTTATGATATACAAATGTGGAGCATCCCAATTTGGCAAAGCTCATAGGCAAACCATTCAACATGAGAGGATACATCCATGAAGACTCTTTGGAGCTTGTACACACTGATGTGTGGGGCCCTAGCAGAGATCCATCCATCTCAGGTTCAAGGTACTATGTTTCATTTATTGATGATTATAGTAGATGGACAATCCTTTATTTCATGAAGCATAAGGATGATGTATTTACATGTTTCAAGAAGTACTTGGCACTAGTTGAAAATCAAATAAGAAGGAGCTTGAAGAGGATGATCTGATGGAGATGTGAGTACTTTTCACATGATTTTGATTCATTTCTACAGGAGAGAGGCATAAAGAGGGAAGTAACAACTAGATACACTCCTCAATTGAATGGAGTGGTAGAGAGAAGGAATAGGTTAATTGTTGAGGCTGTTAGTTCTATGTTAAATGAGAAGAAGTTACCTAATTATCTATGGGTAGAGGTTGTTTCCACAGCAACCTACGTGGTCAATAGGCTTCCATCCAAGTCATTGGATGGTATGAGACCCTATGAAGCATGGAATGGAAGGAGACCCTCATTAGACCATTGCAAAATATTTGGGTGCATTGCTTATGCACACATCCCCTCACAAATCAGAGGAAAACTTGACCCTAAGGCTAAGAAATGTATATTTATTGGGTATGATCAGAATCAAAAGGGCTATAGGCTTTAAGATCCCACTAACAAGGCATTTATGGTTAGTAGGGATGTAGTGTTTGATGAAAATAATTCATGGTTTGAAGAGGATTGCAGGAAAGTCAAGTTACCATATGATTTGGAAAATGATTTTCCAACCCTTCAACCATTGGTAGAAGATATCAACTTAGAAGATGAAGAGCAGATTGACTTCAAGGCTTGGAAGTCCAGAGGCACGATCAAACTCAAGCAACTAGAACACATACTAGAATCTTCAAATCAAGCATTAAGGAGATCACACAGAGAAGAAGCACATAAGGTATGGACATGATACATCCTTAGTCACAAAACATTCTGTGTATATCACTAAAGACTCTATGGCAGAAGAGCCTTCTTCATTTGAAGAGGCCAAAAAGAAGAAAGAATGGAGAGAAGTTATCCAAGAAGAAGTGGAAGCATTACAAGAAAATCACACTTGGGATCTAGTTCCCAAGAAGCCAGACATGAAGGTAATTGGTTCAAGGTGGATATACAAAATAAAAAAGAACGAAGATGGCTCTATAAATAGGTACAAGCCAAGGTTATTGGCAAAAGGATTTGCCCAAACTCGTGGAGTAGACTATGAAGAAACATTTTCACCTGTGGCAAAGATGCCAAAAATCAAGGTTTTGGGAAGCCTTGCTGCTTCTAAAAATTGGAATTTATATCAGTTAGATGTGAAGAATGCATTCTTAAATGTATGGATATCAGAAGAAGTGTATATGGCACAACCACCAGGTTTTGAAGATGAAGATAAAACAGGTTATATATGCAAGCTTAAGAAGGCACTCTATGGTCTCAAACAAGCTCCTAGAGCTTGGAACCATAGGCTAGTTACTTATTTGGAGGACCAAGGCTTTGGGGCAAGCAAGGCAGATTCTTCTTTGTTTGTTAAGAAGAACAAATCAAAAGTTATCTACTTATGTGTCTATATAGATGACATCATTATTACAGGGAATGATGCTAATGGCATCAAGCAAGTCAAGGCTCAATTAATGAAGGAATTCAAAATCAGTGATCTTGGTTTATTAACCTACTTTCTTGGTTTAGAGTTTGGGTATATAGATTCAGGTATACTTATCACTCAAAGGAAGTACATACATGATATGTTGGTAAAATTTAAGATGGACAACACATAGGAACTAAACCATAAATTGAGTTCACACGAAGGTGAATTACTTGATGATCTTACAGGTTATCAACAACTTGTGAGAAGCCTCAATTATGCTACTCTAACAAGAGTGGACATTGCCTATGCATTAAGTACATTGAGTCAGTTTATGCATGCACCAAGGAAGCCTCATGTGGAAGCTGCAAAGAGGGTGCTTAAGTATCTAAAGGGTACAATGAATGAAGGGTTGTTCTATCCCTTCACCTCTGACATAGATATAAAGATGTATTCTGATGCAGATTGGGATGGCTCCAAGGATGATAGGAGGAGCAATTTAGGGTACCTATCCTTTGCAACTTCAAATCTTATATCTTGGTCATCTAAGAAGCAACCAATTGTGGCCTTATCTTCCACAAAAGCAGAATATAGAGGTTTGGCAAATGCAACTCACGAAGTTATGTGGCTTAAACAGTTATATGCAGATTTGGAGATACATTCCTACACTCCAATAATCTTTGGAGACAATATTATCTCACTTCGTTTGGCTGCTAATCCTATATACCATGCAAGGAATAAGCACCTTGAAGTGCACTATCATTATGTCAGGGAGAAATTGCTTAGCAAGGATATCCAACTATCCTATGTATCAACTCATTTACAATGTGCAGATATACTCACAAAGGCACTGGATGGAAAAAAGATGAACATGTTCAAATTGATGATTGTTTTGTAAGAAATCAAGGAGCAATAAAGACCAAGCTGCATGTTAGGCTTGAGGGGGAGCTGTTGGTGCAATTAAACCCAAGCCCACATACTTGGTTAACTAGCTTATGCTTAACTTATTGGCATAACCTATGAAAGGATTCATATGATCAACCTCTTGTAAAAGTACTTCACATTTATCCTTGTAAAAGTGGATTACACCCACGAGGAGTTAGAAAGCTCTAAATCACGTATCACTTGGTTGTTGAGCAATGACAGAACCTATCCTATATGTTAGCCTTCACCGTTTAGGTAGAAGTTTGAATTTGAATTCAAACTTTGGCTCGAAGTTCAACTATAAGAAGAGGATCTAAAAGACCCGAATGTATCTTGAGGTAGAGAGATCATTTTGAAGTACATTCATTGTGAAGTGAGAGCTCATCTCATAGCTCATTCATGTATGATTGCCAATGACATTGTATTTCTACATGTTTTAATACATACATGATCATTACATTCTCATCTTACTTCTCTATCATAACTCTCTCAGGACAGTGATTTTCTCAAAGCTTGTTCTCACTGTGTAATTGATCATTTACCATGATTTAAAGCATGATAGAATCAACATACTGTCTATTACATACTTACAAAGTTTCACTAGCATTGCTACTCGAGATCGTCACATGTTAACATATCTTCGCTCACTCGTCTGATGACTATTGCATCCCATGAATGTCAGGATGGAGCTGTGGCTTGCTAAATGTTTTTCTCTACATGTAGTCCATCATTTTTTATGAAAAAACTTATGATTGTTAGCTTTTTAAGTTAATTAGAGTTCCCCAAAAGGAATTAAGCCAATTAGAGTTGTGCTCAGAGAATTGATAAAAACATTGAACATCTATGTGAGCCAAATTAACAAGTTTTTGACCTTGGATTATCTTCCAATCTATCTATTTTGATCCTTCCATTAGTGGATCACCATCCAAGCAACATTTACGATTATTTATGTTCATTAGCTAGCTAAAGAGGCCCACTACACTCTCCAACCATACC
>MU261278.1:112500-115647 GCA_020310875.1 Ceratopteris richardii
TTGTTGAGGGGAGTACCTGCAAGTCACTTCTCTTTTGATACCTGCATTCCACAAATAATCATCAAACTCTTTTGAGAAATACTCTCCCCCTCCATCTGATCTTAACCTCTTTAGCTTTTGTCCTGTGATCCTTTCTGCATAAGCATGGAAATGTTTGAATGTCTTAAAGACTTCTGATTTGTCCTTGATTACATACAAAGTAATCCACCTGGTTGCATCATCAACAAACAACACATAATATCTGGATCCATTTATGCTATAGTCCCTTGAGGGACCCCATACATCTGTATGAACCAATTCAAGCATATTTGAATACTTGTACCCTGATTTGTTATAAGAACTTTTATGTGCTTTACCTAATTGACAAGCTTCACACTTGTACACCATATGTTGCCCTTCAATGTTTGGCAATCCAAGCACCACCTGATTCTTTGACATCTCCTTTATAGCTCTCTCATTGAAATGACCTAGCCTTTTATGCCATAGGTCTAATTCAGATACCTTTTGACCTCCATAGGTAAACAATGCATGTCCCACATTACCTTGGACCTTGAGAGTGAACAATCTTCCTTCCTTTTTACCTGCAATTATGGTTCTATATCCCTGATTTGGATCTTGTACATAAACACCATCATTTGTGAATCTTACCTCATATCCTTTCTCCACAATTTGCCCTACACTTATCAAATTTTTAGGAATAGTAGGAACATAAAGTACCTTACTCAGAAGTGTACTTCCACTCTTTGTCTTCACTGATCCAATGCTCTCCACTTTATGTTTGGTATTATCACCTGTTTGAACTGTGTGTCCATTCACCCTTGCTTCCATATCAGTCATCAAGGATAGATTCCCACTCAGATGGTTGCTGCACCCTGAGTCAATATAGAACACTCTTTGATCTTCTCCCATTGATTCATGAGTTGCATTCAAGATAAGAGTCATGTCATCCTTCTGATCTGATGCATAATTGTAATAATTATTGTTGTAGGACTGAGATTGGAAGTTTCTTCCACCTCCTCTACCATATGATGTCCTACCACCTCTTCCTCTGAAATTGCCTCTTTGGTTTCTGCCTCCTCTACCTCTTTGACTATAATTCTGATTGTTGTATCCTCCACTTTGATTATTATACCAACAATCATTTGCCAAATGATTTGTTCTGCCACAAATCCAACAAGCTTTAGCATTATCTTTGTTCTTACCTCCTCTTCCTTTACCTCTGAAATTTGTCTTCCCTTTTGTGAAGTTGGCTTGATTTGAATTCCCTTCATCATCATTCGATTGCTTTCCTTTGCCATTCTTTTTCTTGTCTTTGGAGTACATAGCTTGACTTGTACTTCTATCATTGTCTCCTTTAAGATCCTGCTCAAAGGTTAGCATGTGTCCTAGCAATTGATTAAGGTCAGGAGTAAAGTGATCAAGTGACAATTCTATGGACAATATAAAAGGCTTCCACTTCTCATCTCCTCTTAGACCTGTAAGTATTTGTCTTACCAACTTTTCCTCTTCAATGTCTTCATCCACTGCTCCCAAGCTATCTGCAATATCTTTCATCCTTGCCACATAATCTGAAATTGATTGTGAGCTCTTCTTCTTGAAGGTTGTGAACTCAGCCCATAGTGAGGACTTCCTTGACTTAGTAGTATTTTGGAAATGCTCTTCCAAGGCATTCCAAACATCTGTAGCACTTTCCAAACCTCTGATGTGAGGTAGAAGATAATCATTTACAGCCATGTAGATGATGCTCCTTGCTTGAGCATCCTTTCTCATCCAGTCTTCAACATTGCAAGCTCTTCCCTAGTAGGAATACTAGGATCTGCAAACTCAGGTTTTTCTTCATCTCCTGTAATAAATGCTATAAGGTCTTTGCTCATGAGGTGTGCTTCCATCCTCATGGACCATGCTGGATAGTTCTCCCTATCTAGCTTATCAATTTGCAAGCTTTCTCCCATCCTTGACTTTCTGTATCTGCAATTACTATGGTTTATGAAGAGAAAGTGTACCTTTGATATATTCTTTGTCCTTCTTGATTCTTTCAAACTTGTACTATGAACTTCTGCAGGTTATCTCAATAATTTGTCCTTATCCTCCTTTGATTTGGAAGATCTTCAATATCTGCACAGTCGGAACTTCGATTATCTTTTCTTCTCTTGTACTTCACCTTTAGCTCTGATACCACTGTTGGAGACCTTTTAATCTCCAAAGGTTTGATCTACACTGACTTAAGAACACTTCTATGTCAGCTATAAACCAAACTTTACACAAACAATGTTCCTTTTTACCAAAACTTCAAGCAACACTTCTCTGAGTGAAGAAGTGTCAACTTCAGAAAGTCTGCTTTCAGATATCAACTTCTTTACCTGCACAAATCTTCAAATTTCTTCAAGTAAATGATGCACAAGTATTAGCAATACCTTTGCGCAATCATACTAGCCATTAGTTCTCAAAACTAATCACCAAAAGTTTAATTTGATCATTAAGATCAAATACATGTCAGAAAATGACTCTCAGAAGTTGCGCCTTCGACATAGTCAACTTCTTAACTTGATTTCTCCCAATCTGGAAACCCGTTTTACTAAATGCTTTTAGCCATAGCTTCCTCATCTTCTAACTTAAATTTAAGTGCTCACTCATCAAAAACTTTACAGTATACACTCAGATCTGATCAAAATACTGAGACGGAAAAGTGCGCTACTTTCTGGCTTCAGTTCTCACATTCTACATATGAATGTCCTAATGATCAGCTTCACAGTAGGAGAGGAATTAGATTCTGAAACTCTAGACATAGCTTCATTAGCTTCTCAATTAGATGTGTACAAAAGGATTTCTGATCCACATGATCAGACAGAGAGCACTCAGAGAAAAACCCGTCGCCATTTTGGGAAAAAACTCTCTACCACATCTTCCTCAAAATTGTCATCTACAAAATGACTCTATTACTTTCTCTCTTACATTTCTTGTCATAATTATCTTATATATACATGACTTTGGACTCATCTCGCGTCTATGACTCTACTCCTTATCATCCTAAGGATTTAACTTAGTAGCTTACAAGATTCTTCACTTATATGTACATATGTGTACAAGACAACATTCTGACTTCTTCTTCATTTTTGCAAATGTCTTCCTTTGCTTCATTCTGACCAT